>FIZR01015234.1:0-28095 GCA_900060175.1 Ferrisia virgata
TTACCACGTCTGAGGTTCTGTATCGCTCTTCGAAGTTTTTTTAGGGTTTCACGATGAGAAAGAATCTCCATTAATGGTCGTCCCGGGTTCCATAAATTTTACCAAAATTAGTCCTTGTGAATTCCAAAACATTAAAGCCATGAGTTTTTTTCGAGTCAAGGACTGCTTACATTTCACAATACCGGGTGACGTGCTGTGTTCTAAAATGTTGGACATCGCGATTGCGTATAACTCGAGAACGAAAACATACGCGCATACCAGACTGGTTTTGCTGGAAGCAGAAGGGTTTCAGCTACGAAACGAGACCACGCCCACCCGGATCAGTCCACTTTTACCAGAGTTATAGGGGTGGGAACCTTACTTTTTGTATGACTCTCGTACCAAATTTCAACCATCTATCTCCATTTGGAGAAGACATATGAGAAGGGAAAACTCCAAAAATAAGGCAAATCGCCTAAAAAAACTATATTTCTGGGGCTGTAAAGGGATGCGATGGGAATGAAAAGACAACCCCTCCCCCCTGAAAGACATATCTAAGGCTCTCACTGTATCTACATACTAAATTTCATCTCTATACCTAAATTTGGAGGAGTGATGTAGGAAGGGTAAACTCCAAAATAAGGAAAATTTCCCAAAAAAACTGCATTTTTGGTGAAAGGTCGAAATCTGCGACAGTCATATCTACGACCACATAAAATCTGCGTAGCAAAGTTCAACCCGATTCCTCAATTTGCAAGGGTGATATGGGACGTGTAAACTCCAAAAATAAGGAAAATCGCCTTAAAAAACTATATTTGTGGGGCTGTGAAGGGGTACAATAGGACTAAAAAGTCAACCCCCCCGAATCTACATACCAAATTTTGGCCATCTATATAAATTCGGAGTAGAAATGTGGGAACAACTAACCCCAAAAATAAGGAACATTTTCTAGAAAACTACATTTTTGGCGCTGTGAAAGGATGTAGTGGGGCTGAAAAGTAAAAACCCATAAAAGTCTTATCTAAGACCTCATAGAGTCTACATACCAAATTTCAACCCCATATCTCAATTTGAAGAGTAGATAAGGGGAGTACAAACTCCAAGGAATATCGCCTAAAAAACTGTATTTTTGGGGCTGAGAAGAGATTCAATGTGAATGAAAAGCCGGAACACCCAAAAGACCTATCTGATACTCCGTTGAACCTGCATAGCGAATTTCAACCCCATAACTTAATTTGGAGGGGTGATGTGGAAAGGGTAAACTCCAACATTAAGAAAGATGGTCTAAAAAACTACATTTTTTGGACTGTAAAGGGATGCAATATGGCTGAAAAGTCATAACCCCCAAAAAACATATCTAGAACCTACATACTAAATTTCAACCACCGACCTTCATTTGGAGAAGAGATGTGGGATGGATCAACTCCAAAAAAAAAGAGGAAAATTGTCCTCAAAACGACTTTTTTGGAACTGTGAAGAAGTTCAAATAGGCTGGAAAGTCATAACCACGAAAGCTAAGTCTAAAACTCTCTTCAAATCTACATACCAAATTTCAGCTACCAAGCTCCATATAGCGGGGAGATAGGAGATGAGCGTGCTACAGCCTTCTTTCAAGGTTAAAAAGGAGAAAATCCTGATACCTCCCGTCCTAATTGACCAGGGAGGCTGAATTTTGGATACGTTACATAACTTTGAATTCTCAATTGATTGGTTTAAAAAGGAATAAATTTTTCATTTATAGTTCGTCATCACCTCCTCCCCTAAATCTTGACATAACTGAATTTTCACCCAAGGTCATCCCCACTCAAAAATATCGAATATGCCGCCAATTTAAGCATACTGTCAAAATTTGACCAATTTGGATCAGTATAGAGTCAATTCAATGAATTTTGGTTATAGATATTGGGCATGCCCAGAAATGATCTGAATGCTCTTCCAGGACTCAAAATGGATTTAGTTGATACTTCTCCATCTCTAATGTACCACAGGTCGCGATACTCTGCAATAGCCCAAGTTTCATTGACAATGACATAGAAAATGGGGCTAAAAATAAAATTGACTATCCGCCGTATTGAGCCCGTATAGAAACGTTATTTTTCCACGAGGCTCTCGTGGGATGTACGGCGTTCACGAGCCTATGTTTTGTATTGTAGGATGAAAAAAAAAATCCAGATCTCGTTCAAACTCAAATACTAACTTACTAGAAAGTTGAAAAATGCTCCAAAAAATTTCCAGTTTTTACAATTAGAATGGGGAGGGGGGAGTTAAGGGGTGAAAAGAGGGTGAGTTAAGAAAAATTGTCTCTCAATAAGCCACAATTTTGTAAAAAACTCCTATAATTTTTATCAAATCAGTCTAATTTGTAGGTAACAGAACATTATAACGATTGGCCTTCAACTCGTCGAGCGCTCTCCACCCCGCCCCACAAGGTCATTATTTTGATGAAAAATTGAATTATCAACATTGGTGTCATTTTCATATCATTCGAACCTCCTGAAAACGAATTTGCAGTCAAATCTTCAATTGGACCATTTTTTCTCCTTGTCAAATCAATATTTTACGTCATCTATCTGCATAATACTGAGGCGAGGGGGGAGGAGAGTTTAGTTATGTTCACATCAGATGGTAAGAATTCTGGTTCTTCGGTCAATAAAGAATCATTTCTTCAAACTCACCAAACAATATCGGAGAAAATTTTCAAATTCGAGGACAGGGCCATTTCAGCGTTATTTGTAAACGTTATTGTGAAATTTTACGAAGATAATTCGGCATCGTATCGGTTCAAAAATCAATCAACGGGTTTAAAGTAGCCCAAACATACACCCTTGACCAAACGCATCTATCTTTCGCTCTCCATCTTCAAATGCTGCGGTCACGTAATCCTTTCAAGTTCAATAATAAGACATAAACACGTTGGTACCCTAAACGCTGAGATTTCCCACTCGAAATACTCTACACCAGATTACGTCGTAAATTTTATCGAAAAATACCACTTTTTTTCCAATACTCCAGACCTACGTACGTACACTATTTTGATTTTATTCGATACTGGCGCCCGTTAAATATGCATATAAATGCGCGTACATTACGTATACCTACAAATATTCGTATATGTGTACCTAGATTTGGCTTAGGTACGGTGTAGGAGAAAATATTCTCGTATATTGGAATTTATTCGTATGATTTTCGCGTAAATTTTCCAATCGCAAATAAGGTTCGAAAAATGGCAATGGGGAAAAAAACACGAGCGCGAAGGAAAAGTTGGGGAAAAATCTGTGGCGTATAAATTGCCCGATGGAATTTATAGCGGTAGTTATATTATATATCGATGGGTATTGGTGGTATCTACACGTTGCAGCCTGGCGCAGAAAAACGAATGGCCTAGGTAATGCTATAGCAGCGAACGAGTGGTAAACTACCTGCGAGAAATTGCCGATGCCGAGGTACTATAGGGGGAATGATGGTTGTAAAAAAAAAAAAAAAAAAAAAAAAAAAAAAAGAACTATAGCAAACAAATCCGAATGTAAATTATTCCTCGGCTATAGTAATTAGGATTCTACATAATTTTAAAATTAGCCTCGCTAATAAAAAGGCGAATTCTGTTCACGTTTTTACAATGATGGTGTGCTATACTATGTACCTAGCTACTGTGTTACTAACGGGGAGGCTGTTTGCGTACGGCGCGGCGAACAGGGGTTAAATAGGTGAAGGGTGACGGTGTGGCAGAGTATATGGAGATGGCGTGAAAACGGATCACTATACAGTGTAGCAGGTAAACAGAATAAAGAGGGCGAGGAAATGGCGAAACTCTCTAGCTGCGTCGTCGGTGGTACATTATAAAACGAAAGAACAACGGTATAAGCGCTAGGTTAAAATGTCTGAAAGTCTCTTACTTTAATATTTATCGAGTGAGAGGCAGTAAATGGTCGCCTGGGGACGAATTTCTTGCGGTGGTTTTGTTGTTGTTGTTGTTGCCGCCGGTATTGCTGTAGTCGTCGTTACTGCCGCTACTGGCTACATTGCGTAATTTTACCAAGTGGTACGTGTGGCTGGCTGGGCGAGTACGAGTAAGAAATGAATAGATGGAGATTATTTATATAGGATGTCCTAGGTCTACGATGATAGGATTTATTTTATCAATTAATTTGCAATGTATGGTAATAAATATGAGTTTATTCATGTTTGCATGATTTAAAGAGCCTTAGGAGTGGATCGGAGATATCACTGTAGGGCTGCTAGTATGATTTTTAAAAAAAATCTCTAGAACGATATCAAAAAGAAGCCTTGGAAAAACCTTAAAAATGTTTTATTTATAACGTAATTCACGGTAAAAAACAAAAAATGACTTGGTTATTCACTGGTAAGTACTTGACAATTTCTGGTAATTACGCGTTAATTCTTGATAATTACTTGGTAATTTCTGGTAATTACTTGATAATTACTTGGTAATTTCTGGTAATAACTTGATAATTTCTGGTAATTACTTGATAATTTCTTGTAATTAGTTGGTAATTTTTGGTAATTACTCGATAATTTCCGGTAATTACTCGACAATTTCTGGTAATTACTCAATAATTTCAAGTAATTACTCGGTAATTTCTGTTAATAACTAGGTAATTTCTGGTAATTAGGCGGTAATTTATATATGATTACTTGGTAATTTACTGACAATTACGCGGCAATTACTTGGTAATAACGTTTTAATGATTATGCCATCAAAAAGTACTAAGAAGACAATTGGGCATAGTCTACCATAATGTATTGTGTACCATAACATAAAATTACGCTTGTTGGCTGATGGCTAAGGGATCCAACCAAAGATTTTTTAGGTTCAAATAATGTTGTACAAAATTTTTTTCAATTTGTAATTTTTTCCACTAAAATTGTTTAAAATCTGGATCTGGAATTCATCTTTAATCCCAAAACAAACTTACAAGGGAGCTTTCTCATGTGCCTGACTTCGATGTGAACAAAACTTAGCAGATGGAAAACGCATGCCCAAAAATCCCCGAAACCAAATTTTCAACTACTGAAATTCATTTTTGGATTTTTGGCAAATTTTTGAAAATTTGTACTAATCATAGGTGATAAATACCTGCATCAAAAATGAAATATTCCAAAAAATATGATCTATTAAAGTTACAGTGAAGAAATTTGAATTTATGCCTAAGCAGAAAATTTATTGTTTCAAAGCAGCAGGATATAAACTTCAGCGGTTTACCAATTTTTGTTATAAAAAGTTTGAGCGTTTTCATATGTTTAACCTGATTTCCTGTCATATTATCAATAAAAACCAGGCTATTACAGTCCATTGACCAACGACAGATGGACAATTTTTAGTCATGTCTGATATTTATTATTTACCCCCCCCCCCACACACACACACACTCACATTAAAGCCATCTTTTCTGTTCGATACTGACCAAAATCACTCCAATTCGGTCGATCGGTCCAGCTTGGCAGCGAATTAGATACATATGAGTGGGGATGATCTTGGGTGAAAATTCAATTTTGTCTCAATTTGGGGGAGGGAGTGCTGGGGGACCAAAAACAAAAAAATCGTTCCTTTTTGAGTCAATCGATAGACAATCCAAAGTTGTGTAACATATCCAGAAATCAACCTCCCAGGCAATTAGGAGGGAAGATATGAGGGTTTTTTTCTCTTTTTGACCTTGAAAAGGGCTCTTCCTCCCCTATCTCCCCACCAAAATAAGCTAGAAAGTTGAAATTTGTTATGTACACTCAGTAGAGGCTCTAGATGCGCCTTTTGGAGGTTTGATTTTTCAGCTCCATTGAGCCCCCTCACAGCTCTGAAAGTGTGGTTTATTGGTCAAGTTTTCTCGTTTATTATTTGTTCCTTGCATAACTCTCCTCCTTTAATACAAAGCTAAGAAACTGAAATTTGGCATGTACATTTAGTAGAGACCCTAGATGTGCCTTTTGAGGGTCTTGACTTTTTAGCTCCATTGAACCCTTCCTATCCTTAATTCTTATGATTGTAATAAGTCACAAAAATCAGACTGAAAAAGCATCGCTTTTTTTTAATTTATTCTTTATTTTTCCATTTTAAAATCGACATAGTAAAATCTTTTTCAACTGTCCAACTGGAAATTCCAGGAAAACTATACCAATCTCTTAAAATGGTTCCCAATTCGCGAGGACCAAATTTTCAGAGGCTGAAGTTCCTATCGGGCAGCTACAAAGCGTTTCAAAAATCCCGGAGCAATAAATTTCTTGCTTGAAGCTCCTGATCATCTAGAAATTGCGATACGTCCAACAATAAAATTCAGGTTGAGCAGCCACCAATCTATTGTTTGAATAAATTAATGACTCAACTTACGCGATTTTTAATTTTTTTAAATCCCGGGAAGAAAAAAAATTCTAGAAGCTCACGGCTGGAAAATAGGATAGATTGATTTGCGTGGCCAATATTAGGTAGGGGCCCAATTTTCTTCAATATTATAAAATATTTCATTTTTGTTAAATTTATCAGCTATATAGTTCGGACAAATTTTCAAAAATTCGCCAAAAATCCAAAAATGAACTTCAGCAGCTAAAAATTTGATTTCAGGGGTTTATAGACATGTTCTTTCCATCAAGTTAGGACTGCTTTAAATCGGAGCAGGACAGTTGAGAAGGCTGCTTTCTTAATTTAGCCTCGAAAGAAAATTATTTTTCGTTTCTTGCCTAACCTGAATTTTTCAAACCAGATACATTTATGATTTGTAGGTTACGAAAGAGCCCATAAAATGTTCATTAAGATAAATCGTGAAACTCTTGGATTTGGATAATTTCTGGATATGTGGCTCATCCTCGGTTGAAATTTTTCCACGTGAAATCTTACCCTTCTAGAACCATAAAGAGGCTATTGTGGCCTCCCAAGGTATAGTGAACATGTCGACGAATTTTCGATTGAATCGAAAATATATCGAATAGATTTAAATCGACGCAACGTGACGAACGAAACAGAAGGAACAGATGATTTATTTTAATCACACGATTTTCATCAAAGACATCGTCGAAGGTCGTACCACTACTTGTCCCATCACGTAATACAGTATTACATAGATATAAAATAAATATTAGTCATCGTCAAGTGTTGAAACATCGATTTGCTCGTTTCGATTAAGTACATAGAAAAATTTTATTATTGCAGTGACGCTCGCCTGGTACCTACGTTACAATTGTAAGTACCTACGATAAAATGTTGCTTTTTGTAATATTCGTCTTGAATTTTTTTCCATCTTTGCACTACGCATCCTCAAATGCCGGATACCCTCAAAATTCTAGCGATAGTGAGTACCCACAATTAAATAATACTTTACCGAACAAAAGATAAATGAGTTTTAATTTTTATTTTATTTTTTTCCCTCAAAAGTTATAACAGGTAGTGAGAAAAATTTACGGAATGGCGTTAAATTAACGTGATATAAATTTAAGGTCTGCAACCTGACTCTAGACTCTTACCAAAGTTATACCATCAAAAATGAAATTTTTTCTTCAAGTTATCTTGAAAAATTCAAAATATTCAATTTTTTCAGTTTTCATACGAGTTTTTGAATTTCTGAAAAGGAAATTTTTTTTCAATTTGATTGAAGTCAAGTATCAAATGTAAAACCTCAAATTTATTCCACGTTCATGTAAATTTTCGAAATTTTCTCCTCACATCAACTTTCAAAAATGATTATAAAGCCAAATCTCCTCTCACCTGCCCCCCCCAAGAATATTCTCAAATACTGAAATTTTTTCTTACCACTGCCCAGAAAACTATGACTCTTTACCTCGACCGGAGATAACACCATCGGCGAAAAATCCTAAAGAAATGAATGTTGCGATAACAAGACGAGCTTGTCCTCCCTCAGCCATTGAGAATAGTTCAAAGGCGACCAGAATTTTGCAACTTCAGGTTAAATGGAAATTTCAGTACTGCCTTTTCGAAAAAATCGTGAACGATGGAGACGATATGAAATGTAATGCGGAACTGAAGCCAATATTTATCCAACACAAGACACAGAGTAAAGAGCCAGCAAATTGCGGAACAAATCCAGATCAGGAACGATATCTTTATGCGTTTGGATATTATGTGAGTGGTACTCAGCATCTATGCTTATAATAGCTTAAAACGATTACAAGGTGCCCGAAAAATTTTAAGATATAATTTAGTTACACAGTACAATTTTTTGAACACTTTTATACTAAGACATCATACTTAAACTCAAACGTATGTATAAATTTTGATTAATTAACTGACGCAGGTTTGCGGAAGCACCGAACAGTTGGAATATTTTCATCGGAAAAATATAGTAAATAAAAATCAAAAGTAAAATAATTACTCGATCAAAAACACTGTTAAAATAAAATCGCTTATTTGAAATTAAATCATTCTACGTTTCAGAACCCAAAGAATACCTATAAAATATACGTGGACACTATGTACGATGTTTGTTACGATAAGTTGACCGAGCAAACCATATCAACGATACATACAATCATGAAGCCTGCAATATTTGACAATCTGAATTCGATGCATGAAAACCTCGAGAATACAGAAATAAGCACTGACACTTTCCACCTGCCAAATGATCCTAAATTTGAAGAGAGAAAAAATAAATACGAATCAGAAAATCAAGTAGGTAATCTAGCTTGGTAGCTTATCTACCTATCTACTTGAGAATTTCTCCTTTAAGTGGGGAGAAAAAGAAGGAAGTGATAACATTGAAAAAAACTCGTCATAGATTGTCGTTAAACTTAAACAATAAAAGCAGGCCTATTAAGAATAATTTTAAGCTCAAAGATGAGTAGCTGAGTACCCATACATGAGCTTATGCTATTTGGGGCTCATTGGGGAGCTTCAATAATTTATAATTACTCTTGATCCTTGATTGGCCACAAATAGTATTACAACTTCATGAAACTTTCAAGAAATGAATTTTGCAAAATTTTTCACTTCTAGACACAAGTTTTCCCCTTTCTTTAGTTTTTTTTTTTTTTAGCCTGATTCACTGTATCATAATTGTAAATAAAAACCAGGCTAATATAGTCCATTGAGCTACAGTAGATGGGGGGGGGGGAGGGAGTATTAAATAAATCTCTTTTGAGGTCGTAGAAGACCATTAACATCATTTTTGGTAAGGTCAGATAATCATTTTTACATTTAAAAATTTTTTTTTATTTCTAAATTTTTGTTTTACTTTTACCTTTAAAGACTAAAATTATTCATCCCGGCCAATCACCGACCAAAATTGCTCAAATTCAGTCAATACGTTCAGTTCGAAGGCCGATTAGATATAAAAGTGTGGGAATGATCTTGAGTCAAAATACAGTTATACCTAAATTTGGGGGGGGGGGGTGCTGAGGGACAAAAATCGTAAAAATTATTCTTTTATGAGTCAATCGATAGAGGATTTAATGCCATAAAAATGTACTCAAAAATTAGCCTGCTAGGTCAATCAGCAGGAGAGATATAAGGGATTTCCCCGTTTCTGACCTTGAAGACACATTGTTTCACCCACATCTCCCCTTCAAATTGAGATAGGCGATTGAAACACGTTTTCCTTCAGGTTTCAGAATTCAAATTTTTCAAGAGACTATCCAGACATTGGTGAAATATGATTTTTAAGCATATTCGCTATTTTTCATCTCGTCATGGGGGGGGGGAGGGAAGAAAGTAAAAATGCACTTTCGAGACGATTTTTGAGTTAATTTTTTTTCTCCGAGAATTTTTTATCGATTTTTTTCAAACTTGATATGAAAGTGAAGGTACGTAGAGGGAGTGTTGTGGATTTTTTTCAGATTTTTCAGATCTTTAGTTTAGCCTTGAAAATTTTGCTGAGACTTTTTAACCCTTATTTTAGAGTAGGAGGTTTGAAAAAATTTTCTGAAGTTATTGGGAGTATTTCGCATCTCCCATATTTTTTTTCGAATTTGTTGGAATGGTGGCTCCCTCTACAGCTCTTAAAATAGAAATTATTCAGTCGGTAATTTGATATTCAACGTATGAAAAAAGCATCTAAAATACTCCCAATAACTTGAGAAAATTTTTTCAAGTTTCCAGCTCTAAAATGGATGCCTAAAAGTCCCTTCAAAATTTTCAAAGCTCATTTCAACGTCATAAAAAAGCCCGAAAGATCTGAAAAAATTCCACAACACTCCCTGGAGTTTGAAAAAATCGATTAAAAATTCGCCTAGAAAAAAAAGTTAATGTAAAATCCCCCCACTGTGCATTTTTTACAGCCTCATTTTCCAGTGACGAGAAAAAAAAATCCCGAATGCGCTTAAAAATTATGTTTTACTGGTGCCTAACTAGTCTCTTAAAAAATTAAAGAATTGTGAGAACTCAAGGGCAAATCGTTCTCCTTATCCTGCTACAGCCTTTCTATGAATACAAGTACGCTTTCATTACTTCAAAAAAAAAAAAACAATAAAAATTTTCGACATGAGAACAGGGAATTTTTCAGTAAAGGTTGGGAAGGGGCCAAAAATGTTTGCGAGAGTTTTCACACCGAGGGCAACATTTAGGATAACTTTACATTGATAAAATTTGGGTAATGAGTTTCTAATCATTTTAATTAAGAACAGTAAAAAAATCAGAAAAATTCAAAAAAATGATGGTTTTTATAACCCTCTGAAAAATGTAAAAAAATATCAAAAATCGCTTCTGATGATCTAACGGAAAAATATTTATATAAATTCGTTTCAATAATCCTCCCCCCGCCCCTAAATACCTTTCTGGAATTTTAGAGTATTTTTTAAAATTTTGAAATTTCAAAACAATGCGAAGAGTCGAACGTGGAGCAGACCCTTATGGTTTGATCAGTAACCTCAAAAAGTCAACTCTCACAATCAAATTTTGTTTACTATTTTTTCAAAATCTCACTTTTCAATCATTACAATAAATTTCAGAAAAATTCCAATGGTAAAATGATCCTAGCGCCATTAGTACCGCCCGAACATATGGCATTCGCATTATGGAAAAAAACCACCTACCACGTAATTAACATGGCTCTTCTTTGGGAAGACTTGATCCCTTTGATGTCTGTAATTAACGAAGGATTGAAAAAAGCTCAAATGAAATTATACCGTGACAATCCATCATCGTACGATAAATTGGCCATTTATACAAAAGTAATAAACGTGCATAAGCAACACAAAAAAATCAATCCGACTATCGATCAAAAAACCGATACCGATTCAGCCAATAAATCCATTATACAGCCGAGCATATGGTACAAATTCGTTTACTGGAGGAAAAAAAGACGAGGAGTGTTAATTTATATTCACAATACACCGAACACTGTACCCAAACGGCACTGTCTTCAAGTAACGTGTGAATTTGCAGCATGGGCCAAAGATATCAGTATCGTTGAAGATACATTACGATTTGCATACTGTTGTCAAACCAACGAGAAAGAGATTTTGAAATTATTCTCTATTAATGTTAAATTCGACGATGTAATAAATCTAGATTTTTTGATCAAATTGAACAAATCTCGCCGTTCTAGAATGTAAAATGAAATATCTACATACGTCTGATTAAGTATAACTTTCAACATGAAGTGCACATACTTTTGTTCTTAGTAATTTTTCCAACTTTTCGACACTCGAAGTTGAAAAGTTTTCGCATCATTAAAATTACAAAAATTATCGCGAGACGTTTTCCATCTGGTAAGAGATTGTGTGTATTATACACAGCCCCATAAGCTTAGCTAGCTACGTGTTTATTAAACATAAGTCAACTGTACAAAGAAAACCTCGTCATACGTTTGCATCCATCAGACGTATTGCTCAAAACCAAACACATGAAAAATGTACTCCTCGTAATACACAGATTTCGTACAGCACAAAATTTGTACCTTGATCTTGTCATACGTTTTAAAAAATATTTATAAAATATTGCTACCGGCATCGTGAAAATATGTTAAAATTTTGTACAGTTATCGTGATCACTTCGTTCATTGTAAATTATGCATCTTCGAGTAAGTAACCGTCCAAAATTATTGTCGACTTAATAGGTAAAAATAAGTACGCCTTTGTGTATTAAACCTATTAAAATAAAAAAATTGATTTTTTTTACATAATATCACATATAAAATTTTTCATAGGTAATCAGAATTTTTTTTTTTTTTGAGGATTTTGGGTGCATTCACGATTTAACTATCTCGTTAGGATGCATGGTCAGGAGTGTGGGTGATGTAGCTCTATAAATTCCTCGGAAGGGATATTACCGTTTACCAAAGTGGAATCATTTTTAAAAAATACACCTTTATTCAATAATTAATTTTTCTTCGAAAATGGGGTCCCCTAAAAAAGATGTTTGAAATACTGAATTTCACTGGATAATTCGTTTTTTCGCCGAAGGTCTCCTAAAGTTTTAGGATTCTAGTGGAATGTGGCGAAATTGTGTATCTTTTGAATGCGTAAAAACACACTTTTTTATTTTACTCGAGAATAGTGCGTGTTAGATAAAATTTACGTAGAAATAAAGTTATAGATAATAAAATTTCCAATCGATACTGTACCCTCAATTTTTTTTCTCAGGGTCAAAGGTTCGCGAAATAATCGACGTTTTAATACATGCATGTTGATGAAAAACGTAATTGAAAAAATCTTCGAACCTCAATGAACGTACGAAAATTTTGATTTTATCGCGAATCGTCAACACTGGAAAAAATTTTAGGGCTTATTATTGATTGGAAATTTTATTCTCTATAATTTGGTTCCCATGTAATTTTTTTCTAGAGTGCGTTTTTTAACATTCAAAAAAAAATCACATGATTTTGCAACTTTCAGGCACAAACAGAGGTAGGTCAAAATGGTGGTAGGAGGGGGGAGGCGTTGATTTTGCGAAACGCCAACAGTGAAACGTCCAAAAATATGCATTCGAGGAGATTTTTGACCCCCCCCCCCCTCCAAAAACGATATTTTACAGGTTAACGATTTTAGCCGTACAAATTATCTCCTCATAAAATTGCATGAAAATACTTGGGAGGTGCTAGCTCAACATTTGAGAGAGCTTCAGACCCCCTTATGCCCCCGTCATCTCTGCCTATGCTTTCAACCGAAATTTGGTAAGGTTAGTGGGCTTCTGGTCAGAGAAAAATTATTCGCAAGATTTAGTGACCTCGCGTAGACTTTTTCAACGGGACTCTATTTTCAAAAAAGAAATTATTTTTCGACTTTTCTGAACAAAAAACTGTATTTTCTTCAAAAATAACTCCTTTTCGAGAAGTCATGAAATCCCATCCAAATGAGGCAAGCGAGCCGATTCAAACTATAAGTTATACGTAATATCCAAAAATCATCCAGATCGAATGTGTTGATTTTTTTCTACTTTATCTTGCCCTGTAGCGGATGAAAGGGGGATATCAAAAAATCCGTTTTGGGGTCCTAGAAGACTATTACAAAAATTCTTGAAGATGTCAGATTTTAATTTTCGTTTTTTTTTTTAACCCTATCATCACCTCCTGCCTGAAACTAAAAATTGTTTTTCAGCTTGATACCGAGCAAAATCGGTCAAATTTGTGTGAGTAGACTTGGATTGGCGGCGAATTTGATATTTTTGAGCGGGGATGACCTTGGGTCAAAATTCAATTACACCCAAATTTTGGGGAGCGGTGGAGGGGGAGGGGGGTTGAAAAGCAGAAACTGCAAAAATTGTTCCAGTTTACGTCAATCTACAGAGAATCAAAAACTGTACATCGTATTCAAGAATCAGTCAGCCAGGATAATTAGGAGGGGAAATAAGGAGGTTTTTTCCATTTATTGACCTTGAAAACAGCCTTTTCCTCTTCTATCTCTCTTCCAAATTGAAATAGGAAAATGAAATTGGATATGTAGACTTGGTAAGTTCCATAGATGAACTTTTCGGAGATTTTACTTTTCAGATTCATTGTACTCTTTCATAGCCTAAAAAAACAGGTTTTTTGGGAGGCTTTTCCTTTTTTTTGAATTTGTCCCACGCGTATCTTCCCACCAAATTGAGCTAGGAGATTGAAATTTGGCATGCAGATTTAGTAGCGGTCCTGGATGTGCCTTTTGGAGGTTTCAACTTTTCAGCCTCCTTGCAACTTATTTATAGCCCCAAAAAAGTGGCTGCTTAGTCGGTTTCTCTGATTGTTTGAGTGCGGCCCACGCATATCTCCCTTCCTAAATTAGCTAGGATGTTGAAATTTGATACGTAAATTCAGTAGTTGTCGTAAATGTACCTTTTTGGGGTATCTGATATTCATTCCAATATCTACCTGTACCTTTACCACTACTGAAGAGTAACAAAGGGGACTATTGATCCAAAAAATTGGAAAAAATTTTAAAGATGATAGAACACGCCATGAAATATACGATAATTTTTTTCAACTTTTCAGCTCAAAAATAGGACCTTAAAAAGCTATTGTAAGTTTCCAAAATTGATTTCGAAGCCATTTTTGTAATTGGAAAGATCTAAAAAAATTCTAAAGTACTGCACCCACGTACCTTCTCTTCCACGCAAAGTTTGAAAAAATTTGGTTAAAAGCTCAAGATGAAAAAAATTAATAAAAAAACTTCTTATAGTTAACATTTTGACTGGAACATTCCTTTATAAGTTTAGCTAAGTAAAAAATCGAAAATACGCTCAAAAATTTCACAAGTAGGTAGGCTAGGTACGACCATCGAATTTAAAATTTCGAACCCAAATTCAAATCGCTATATCTATTCTGCTATGAACGTTGAAATCGATCACAGGAGCCAAAGTAAAAAATTGGAACTTCCCAAGCTCTCGTTTACAAAATAATAATATTATAAATTAACTTGAATCAGTTTTTTCAAATTTTTCTACCTACAGATTACGATTTCGATGCTCTACCACAACTAAAGATAAGAAAATCTAATGAAAATCCACCAGCACTGACGGTTTCAATAGAAGGATACTCGTGCCCTGCTGAAACAATCAACGAAATAAACAACTTGAGAAAAGCTGTTCAAAACAAAATACAACCATCTCCGAAGTTGGCATATTGCGTTTTTGAAAAACCAAAACAGGAGGCGCAAAATCCAAAATGCGAAAACGAAGTTCGACCGATACTCCTCGCACCAAGGGATGTAGAAGAAAATAAGATAAAATGCGGAATACCCTCGTCAGACGATCAATTCCTTTTTACATTTTCATACTACGTACGTACATACGCGATATGCATGAACTTAAAATTTAGAATATCTTACAATAGTTGTTAAATAATTTTAAATCCGTAGCGTTGCGGAAGTAAACAAAATTTGAATGACTTTCAAGATGAATTAGTAAGAGAGGTACGAGCCACATAATATGTGCAAGTAGTACTATTAACTTGGTAAACAATAAATCTTTAGTACATTAATCTGTGAACAACCGTATCGGTTCCAGGATCCAATACAATTTTACAAAGGGAAAAAAATCCTCGTCGATATGTACGACGTATGTTACGATACTTTAATCAATGAAGCAATATGGACAAGACACACAATACTCAAACCGGTGGCATTCGATAAACTCGACATAGTACACAAGTCTTACGAAAAATCATTCGAAGGTGAAATCAACCTTGATCCTTTCTTCATACTAAACTCTCCTTTCGAACGTATCAAAGAGATATACGATTCTGAAAACGAGGTACCTTGGCCTGTATAACATATTACTTTCATAATTCTACCGAGTATTCTGCATTAACCTTCTCATCCGTATAGCAATTATGGGTCGACTCATGAGACTAATAGGTATAATGGTTAGCATACCCAACAAATCGAAAGGGATAAGTATGATTTTCATAACACATTACAACCACGAGAATTGAAAACAAGCATTCCGGCTAAGAAGGGTTCAATGGTGCTGAAAAGTCGACACCCCCAAAAGGCACATTTAAGGCACCTATTTAATGTACACACCCAATTTCAACTTCCTTGCTCAATTTGGAGGAGAGTTTTCCGAGGAACAAAATCAAAAAATAAGGAAAAAGGAATACAAAACCACATATTTGTAGATGTGAAGGGATGCAATAGGGCTGAACAGTCGAGACCCCCAAAAAGCACACCTAGGACCCCTGTTAAATGTACATACAAAATTTCAACTTCTTGGCTCAATTTGGAGCTCTTTTTCAAGGTCAAAAAAGGGGCAAATCCCCTTATCTCCCCTCCTAATTGACTTAGGAAGTTACTTGTTGGATATATAATACAACTTTGGAATCATTATCAATTGGCCCAAAAAGGGGCAATTTTGCGTTTTTGGTCCCTTAGCACTCCCTCCCCCAAAATGACCCAAAACTGAATTTTGATTCAAGGTTATCCCCATTCATATACATCAAATGCGCCGCCAAATTCAGCATATTGACTGAATTGGAACGATTTTGGCTGGTATCGAGCGGAGTAAATTATTATAATGTTTGAGGGTGGATAATAAAGATAAATATCTGAAATGGTTAAAAATCAACTTGATGGTCTTCTAGGTCCTCAAAATAGATTTTGTTAATATACCTCCCCCCTCATCCGCTGTTGGTCAGTATAGCCTGGTTTTTATTGACAATATGACATAGAAAATCAAGCTAAAAAGAGAGGGCGTGAAGTGGTTCGTAAAATATAACAAAATGAATACAAAAAAACAAGACTAAAAATTTATACTTTTTTTAGGTTTTTGTGAATAACTTTTGAAAAAGTTAATGAAAAGTTACGGTTTTTTTAAAAAAAATTGATGAATTTCAAAATTTTACATTTTTTTAAATTTTGAAGCAGCTTTTAGCGTTTTTATTTAAGCCATTTAGTGGGTGGCAATGGGAGCAGAGTGATACTGCTACTCTTTTCAAAAAGTTTTATTGAAGAGCTAATAATAAATTTTTCAAAACTTACAAAAAATGAAACAATTGAAAATTTTTAACTGCATTTTTAGTTTTATACTTACATCGTCACAGCTTGCAAACCACTTCATCTCCATTTTCACTTTTTTTACCACAGTCGCTCACTTATATTCATTGTCTTGTGTCGTAATTATTTTGCTGCTCTCACATTTACCTCCAAAATTATAATATTTAAATTTTTGTCCAAAGTGACTGAATTTTTTTTCTTTAATTGATATTTAGCCTAATTTTCGATGTGATATTGTCAATGAAAACCAGGCTATCGGCCAACGGCAGTAGGAGGGAGGGAGGGATACCAAAAAAATTTGCTTTGGGGTCCTAGAAGATCTCTTTGACAAATTTTGGCCATGTCAGATGATGCTTTTTTTCAATTCTTATGATTGTAGCATGTCATGACAATCAAGCTGAAAAAGCATCGTAATTTTTTTCTATGAATTTTGAACTGAGTAGAAAATTTTGTTGAAAATGAAAACCCCTTCGTTTTTTTTGGGTATGCCAACCGACATACAGGCAAGTCTCATGAGTTGACCCATCACTGGTACAAGGATAGCGAAGTTAATATAGAACACCAGACATATTTATTACTACATTTAATTGTTAATATAACAAAATTTTCAGAAAGATGAATCTCTACCTAGACAACAACCTCAACCAATCGTACCTTTCGAACACTTCGCATTCGATATATGGAAAAAATCCGCCAAACATATCATAAACATGGCTCCTCTACGAGACACCTTAGTTCCATTAATGTCCGCCATAAATATAGGTTTGAAAAAGGCTCAAATGAAACTATACCATTTGAATCCAATATCATACTCAAATTTGAAATTCTACACGAGAGTGATCAGATTTGGTATAACGCGTAAACCAAATGAGGAACCAACTGCCAAAAATATCTTACAGTCTAATATTTGGCATAAATTCATTTACGATAAAATGGAAAAGAAAGGTTTATCAATTTATATTCATAATACCTCCGATGATCCTCCAACTATAGACGAGAAAAACTGCAACGGTGATAGCGCGGTAAGATGCGAATTCAAAAAATGGATCGACGATGTCAAAATAGAAACCAGCATCGATAAAAACGATTTGAAATTCGCTTATTGCTGTGCAGTTAACGAGGCCTTAATTAAAAGTGTGTTTAATTTAGAAGTCGAGATTAAGGGTACGTTGGATATTAATGCATTAATAGTAACGCAGCAAAGTGCTAAACGTAAAGTACGAGAAAGAAGTATTTTCGAAATACTCAAACAAGAGGATACGTCTAAAAGGGCGAAAGAAAGTATTGAAGTTAATGATGACCAAAAAAACGAATAATAAAATTAATTTCAAAGTGGATTAGCTCATAATAAATCTCTATGTGATGTATGAATAAATTACACTGATTAACGAATGGTCCTTTTCACCAATTGCTCACCAGAAGTTTCATTTTCTTAGCAAGTTAAAATTGTGCATTAAATACACGACCTTTGGGAATATTTACTGAAAAAATATCAATATTTTTTGATAATTTGAGGGAATTTGTTCAGAATCAGAGATCAACGTACGTTCCCCCAACATACTCTAAACTTCTGAAGTTTGAATTAAACCAACAGATACGTTCTTTAGCAGCACTAAATGGATGAAAATCTCTTGGAAAACTAATCTTTTTTCGAGATCAGTTCAATAATTTTGACCATGAAAAAATAAAGTTCCTAAAACACACACTTTGAGCATAGAACATCTCTTCAACTAACTTAGCAAATTTTAATTCTCAGGTCAATTAGATATTTATGATATTTGATTGATTTTTCTAGGACAATAGATTCAAAACCATACACTTTTCCTGCTCTAGAACGAAAATTTGTGAATATACGAGGTGTCCCTCATTCATCTTACAACCCTTATATTGAAAATATATCAACTCGTAATACGTAAATGCAGAATAGTTCACTTATCCGAAAGTTGAAGGAGCAGAGATATGTTATTTTCAATTTTTTATCCATGACCAAACTTGCAGCTCCATTTTCATCCAATTTCTAACATTATATTGTGATTTTTGAGCCATTTTATACACTTTTTATCCACTTTTTGCCCAATTTTTACCGCATTTTTAACAATTTTTTTTATACTTCAAGTCAATTTTTAACATATTTTTCAATAGGGTTTTCATGATTTCTGATCAATTTTGTGCACCATTTCCCAATTTTTGTCAAATTTTCACCAAATTTTTGATAATTTTTTTTCATATTTTAGGCCAACTTTCAGCTATCTTTCAAAATGACAAAGATCACAAAAAACTTCGAAAAATATGTAAAAATTGAGCTAAAATATGAAAAAAATAGCTAAAAATCATTTAAAATTGAATGAATATTGATTGAAAGTCACAGAAACTGTAAACAAAAAATACGTAAAAAACTGACTTGAAGTATGAAAAAAATTGTTATAAATCATTGAAAATTTGGTAAAAAATCTGACAAAAACCAATAAATAGTGGAAAAAATAGATCAATAATCATTAAAAACTGTTTGAAAATTCACCTAAAACAGAAAAAGATGGTTGAAAATTATCGAAATTTGGGTAAAAAGTAGGGAACATTGATCAAAAATCATAAAAAAATGTTGATAAATATGTAAAAATTAATCAAAAATTGTGGAAATTCGATGAAAATCAGATAAAAATTTATCAAGAATGGGTAAAAAGCGCAGAAAATTGATCAAAATTCATGAAAAACAGCTGAAAATGAGGTAAAAACCATCCTAAAATGCGAAGAAAGTTCTTGAAAATCATCAAAAGTTATGTAAAAATTTGACGAGAATGGGATAAAAGTGCAGAAAATTGATCAGAAATTAAGAAAAAATATTAAAAATCAAGTGAAAAATTACAAAAAATGTTGAAAAAAAAGTAAAAACTGGCAAAAAAATGTGAAAAAAATTGTTAAAAATCTCAGAAAATTGCGTAATAATTTGACAAAAAACAGCAAAAGGACAGAAAACTGATCAAATATCAAGAAAAATTGTTGAAAATGAGGAAAAACCCACTTAAAACATGAAGAAAGCGGTTGAAAATCTATAAAAATTGGGTAAAAACTTGACAAAATTGTGCAAAAAGTAGCTGAAAACTGTTCAAAAATGAAGAAAAATTGCTGGCAATTTGGTAAACATTGAGCAAAAATAATTTGTCGACAATTCATAAAATATTGTGAAAAAAATGTTGAAAAACGAGAGAAAACTGATCCAAAATAAGAGAAAAATCGTGAAAATTTATTGAAAATTGAGTAAAACTTTAACGAAAATGCGTAACAGGTGCAGAAAATTTATCAAAAATCACGGAAAAAATTTTGAACAAAAAGAGAAAACTGTCCAAAAATACGAATAAAATTGGAAATTGGTCAAAAATCATGAAAACCCGTTGAAAATTAATGTAAAACAGGAAAAAAAATCGTTGAAAATAATCGAAAATTGACAGCTATACCGTTAAAATGCAGCAAAATTATTTAAAATCACGAAATAATGTTGAAAAATGGTCTTAGTGGTATTCTTAGACTTCGAAACAGATTTTGTTGATACGTGCTATCCCCCTTGCATCCGCTGAAGGTCTACAGATAATAATATCATAGCTTTTTTGTATAAGTAAATTACGCTAATGTATTCAGTGTTCATATCAAGTTTTATAAAGGGAGATTTAGAACCAAAAAATAACAAAAATTTCACATCAGTACAATTTAAATTATAACGGTTTGTTGATAGTTGATACATATACCTAATTGAATTGATTGATGATATTCAACTATTCAACGATAAGTAAATAAATTTTACCTTGCGTAATCCTAATAATGATAAATTCTACAGGTACGGACACTCACCTGAAACATACAAAAAATAAATGAATTACGATTAGAAGGTAGTTAATCAAAATGTGGGATTTTAAGTGTCTTACAGTTAGCCTGTTATTCAAATTAAGAATATTTCACTACGAATTAAATCATCAGTTTATTTGTTTTAATTCGTAATATTAAAGTTATCAGCTAAACACAGATCAATTGTACCATATTTCAATACTTGAGAGAACTTGTATTCTTTACATTCTCATTATTATCAGCTTTTTTTAAACTGTTCAAAAAGCGAAAGGTAGGAAAACTGCATCACAGTACCTTACCCTTATTCGAATTCTTCCTCGTCCCACTGACTTGTGAAATACAATCTCATGAAAATGTTATGCGCTACTTTATACTCGCATTCGTTTACCTCAAAATTTAACAGATAAAGTGATAAGGTTCTTAATGTAATTTTCTCTCCCTTTTTATTTTTTTTCTTGCATACTCATAATCAGGCGAAACGATACGATCAGTACATAGTAAGCTCTTATGGTACAACTGATACCAACTTTTGGACGAAAATATCACATACAACGAGCCGGTTATTTCGATATTCTAGAATTGAATGCGAAATGAGCGATTCACATGAGAGTGAAATGGCGATAGTGGCAATCCCTTTCTTGGCTTCAACCAATCGCCAATCTTACGTTTTTTTTTTTGCCATCTCGTGTATGAAACCTCTACATACAACATAGCAAACCCGATTTATATGTAGATTTCTATCTTCTATTTTTTTTTTCATGTTCGTATACTTTGCCTACTTCAAAAGTGGTCGCTTCAGCTCTCTTTCTTTTGCGATTTATAAACCGTTTCATTTTATGGTATATGGTATACTCTCCCTCTAATAATGCTTTCATTCTGCCATCTTTTGGCTTACTGGTAGTTGATTTAAAGGGGAATGGTACGCTTATCCACGAAGCGATAGTGGAATCGTCGCCGCGAAGGTCGAATAAAAAGGGAAACAACCGAGAGTACAAGTATTACGAATAATACGTCGAGGAATAAAAAAAAAATGGTAAAAGGAAATCGGAAGCTGTATCAAAATGTAAAATCTCATCCGCATATTTCACATTAATTGAGCTTCTTTTTTTATCCTTTCATTTTTCTTTTTATCTTTTTTTCTTTTTTTCTTTTTGGGTTCGCGAAAATAGAATCGAATTGCCGAACATAAACAAGTAAGAAAATGTATATCAAAAGGAATGAAGTGCCAGGACGTTTCAAGCAAAACAGAAGAAGCAAATGTAGGTAGAGGCAGAAAGACCTCTGAATACTCATTTATACAATTCATCGCGATAAGCTATCAGAAAAAATATTCAAAAATTACGAAATACAATCATCACAAATAAGAAAACTGGTTTCATTAGCCTTTTTAAAAATGCTTCAAAAAAGGAAAACTCTGATGGAAAAAATATGATAAACGGAAGTAAAATAGATCTTGACAATTTGAAAAAAAATACATCTTTGCCTTCAAACAGGGATACACTTACACGGAAGAGGGAAGGTAGAGAGGGAGAATGTGTGTCAAACGCCTGTAACAGTGGACCTCAATAGGATTATAGGACTCTTATACGGTTACATATCGAGGTATTTTTACTTGGCCACTTGGGTCTTTTTGTTACAGTCTGCCCCTATGGTAAATAAGATAAAATACCACTTAAAGCTCAAATTTTTCGAAAAAAAAAAATACTAAAAATGTTATTTTGAAGCTGTAAAGATGTAGAAAAACAAAAAAAACTGTTCCAAAATCCTAACCTAACAAATAGAAAAATATCTTTAAAACGCATTAATTTATTGAACTTTGAATGAAAAATGAAGATGAAACTTTCAAAATTTTAATCCATTTATCAACAATTTAAAAATTTCAAAAACGTCAATTTTTGGCTTTCAAGGATTAAAATGGTGAGAAAATGTCATTATTCAGCGTCAAAAACAAGAAAAACTGAAAAAATTGGAAATATTGATCTTTCACTTTCAAAACAAAAAATTATGGAAAAAAAATCGTTCAAAATTGTTTACAAAAATTCGTGAAATATTATAATTATGTGAATTGAAAAAAAAAACATCGTTTCACAATACCTAATCAGTGGTGAAGGTAGGAGGGACAATGAGGCTGAGAAGTAGTCAATGTCGAAATCTAGGTCCTATACTAAGTCTACCTACCAAATTTCAACTTTCTAGCTCAATTTGGAGGGGAGTTATGCGAGGAACAAACCCAAAAAATAAGAAAAATCGATCAAAAAACCACATTTTTGAGGCTGTGAGGGAGTGAAATGAGGTTGAAAAGTCGAGACCCCAATAAGGTACATTTATGACCCTTGCTTAATTTACATACCAATTTTCAACTTTCTGCCTGAATTTGGAAAGTAAATATGCGAGGAACAGACTCCTAAAATAAGAAAAACTGACCAAAAAACAACTTTTTTGGGCTTGTGAGGGGGTGCAATGGGTTTGAAAAGTTTAAACCTCCAAAAGGTACATCTATTTCTCCTATTTAGTCTACAAACCAAATTTCAACTTCTTATAACTCAATTTGGAGGGAAGATGGGATGAACAGCCCTTTTTCATGGCCAAAGGAATATACCCTTCATATCTCCTTCTCCCCCCCCCAATTAACGTAGAAGGCTGATTTTTGAATATGCTACATACTTTAAATTGCACATTGATTGGCTTAAAAAAGAATAATTTTTGCGATTTTGGCCATTCAGCACCCCCTTCCTCAAATTTAGGCAAAACTGAATTTTGATCTGAGGTCAACCCTACTTTAGAGTACTGAATCCGCCACAAATCTAATCCTATTTTCTAAATTTTAACTAATTTGGTCGATATCGAGCTGAGTAAAAATTATGTTTAGTTTTGGAGAACGAACAAAAAAAAGTAAAAATCTTTCTCAAACATCGCTAAAAATGGTCGTAGTGGTTTTCTAAGACCCCTAAACGGATTTTGTTGGTAAACGCTCCCCCCTTTTCAGCCTTATGTCGATAGACCATAATAGCCTGGTTTTCATTGACAATATGACGTGGAAAATTAAGCTGAAAAAAATCTTCAAAAAACGTGATAAATATTGAAAAAAATGTCACTTTTTACAATTCAGATTAAGAACATTTTCCAAACGCCGAAATTTTCCATTTTTGAGGCTTGTAATGGTGGAAAATTGTTAAAATTATGATTTTACAGCTTTAAATGTGTAGAAAAATCAAGAAATTAATTATTCTCGCTGATGAGGTTAGAAATGATAAAAATAGAATCACTAAAAATATCATTTTACAGCACAAAAAATGCAAAAAACGAGAAAAATTTTTAACAAACCCAATTTTTTAGTTTCATGGTGTAAAATTATGAATAAAAAAGTGTTTAAAGTCTTATTTTACTGCCTAGAATACGAGGGGTGCAATAGGAATGAAAAGGTGAAACCGCCAAAAAAGGCACGTCCAAAGACTGTACTGAATATACATACCTAATTTTAAGTTCCTAGCTAGCTCAATTTAGAGGGGACTCATGCGAGGAACAAACTCAAAAAATGAGAAAAATGAGAAAACCTGACCTAAAAACCACATTTCCGGGGCTGTGACGGGGTACAAAGGAGCTGAAAATGTCAGAACCACTAAAAGGTACATCTAGGTCTCCGATTAAATATACATACCAAATTTCAACTTCTTAGCTCATTTTGGTGGCGATATAGGAGAGGAATAGCTCTTTTTTCAAGGTCAAAAAGCAGAAAACCCCTCATATCCCCTCTCCTAATTGACCTAAGAGGTTAATTTTTGGATATGATATACAACATTGGATTCTGTATTGGCTGACTCAGAAAAGAACAATTTTTTTATTGTTGGCCCCTAAGCACCCCCTCCCCCAAAATGGGGCAAAACTGAATTTTGACCCAAGGTCATTTCTACTCGTATATGTCTAATCAGCCATGAAATTGAGCTGATTGACCGAATTGAAGCGATTTTGGTCCGTATCGAGCAAAGTAAATAATTTTAATGTTCGGGGCGAAAAAAAATAAAAAATAAAAATAAATATCACGTTAAAAACACCCAATAATATCAAAATAGAACTTTCATCATGACTTTTTGAACTTTTTCATGATTAAAAATTTTCATTTTCTTATCTAAAAAAATACGACCGCATACGGACTCCCTCCTTCTATTTGAAAAATTTCTTCCAAATAAAAAAATTCCAACAGTTTTTTTTTTGCAATTCATATTGAAGTGAAACGAAGCTAAGAATACACATTCAAATACGCTTCACATTTCGGTCGGCTCAGGTAACAACATTCGAATATCCACCACTTCTTCCCCCTACCACTTATGCATCCCTTGGTAAACTGACTCTTTTCAGCTATAGCCATCGTATGGCTAAGCATAGTATCCATTAAAATATCAACCATTCGAAGGAATAGGAAAAGTTCTAATGGCGTAGAAAATTAGACCCAATCGAACATACTATTTACTCTTCGGCAATATAAGTAAACAAGGCGGCGATGGTGACGTGGGGGAGGGGCGGACTCCCCTCCCCGATACAGGAAATAAAACGCGAACGGAGCATCAGAGAGAGAGAGAGAGAGAGAGAGAGACAAAAAAAGGCATTACTGATTAAACTGCAAAAAAAAAAAAAAAAAAAAAAAAAAAAAAAAAAAAAAAAAAAAAAAGAGGAAACGAAAATCCATATAGAACACGGCGAACGCCATAACAATGGTCGTTTTTCGCTTTGCGGGTTTTCGCCAATAATCGAAGGCTTTCGCAGAGTAGATGAGATTTTGATGGAATAAACTTTTTATATAGAGCAATGGTCAAAGTAAATTACCAAGCAATACTATTGTATTTATTGCCTATATAACTTGTGCGCTTATACGAGTTCGGCGTACGAGAAATAACCCCTCCGGCTTGGGCACGTCTCCTCTCCAGCCCCCCTCGCTTATCGCAAGCTTTTTACTGCAACTCCATTAGCCGGCGTTCATCCTTATTCGCGTATTTTCGCTAACTTATTTTCAAAAGCCCTCGCGCGCCTTACACTACTACCACACAACGATGGCGAAAGTTTACACATTAATCAAAAGATTAAAAGATTTCGCCATTTTATAAAAACAAATAAATTTTTATTATGCTACGTTTAAGTTATTTCCGCGTGTAACGAGTATTCTTTATTTACTTTCAAACGCCGCGTCGAGTTACACCTCTCCCTCCCCCCCCCAACCACACATTATACTTTTACTACCTTTCTATTGGGTAAGTAAACTAGGTATAGGTAAGGTACCTTGGACCTAAATAAAATGGCAAAAAAATTCTACATTCGTTTCTCGAATTTTTGTTCGTGCAGCAAGTCTCGTGGCAGATCGCTTGCCTCTTTTATTTCTGATAACTGAAGCCATTTCGCGAGCATTATAATCCGTACCTCTTCTCTCCCTGCCCCCCTGTTCTTCGCCTTAATGCGACGTCACCTTGTTATGCATGTACATCGTATACATAAAATACGTACATATCATCGACATCGCATCGTTTTGCATAAGAACAGTTCAAAAGTTATGCGAATTATTTCAACCATCTCTTAATTTACTCCTTGTGTTTTTCTTTTCGGTATAGTCGAAAGCTCTCGTAGGGCTTTCGTAAGCATATATGAATACAAAAGACTCGCGACTAATTCCTTTGAAATTTTCGTAAAATATTCGAACGTGTATAAAACAACGACGAAATATTCTCGTACTTTTTATACGTTTTTCAGACAAGTCAGCTATAGCGGTAAGATCGCAATTTTCAAAATTATAAAAACCAGAAAGTTCTTACTCGATATTAAAAAACACGCTTTGTGTCTTGCATTTACGTTTTTCTTTTTCTTTTTTTTTTTCATAGATATTTTCACCTGGCATCGTCATAAGTAATTAGAAAAAAAAAAATCCTGAATAAGTTGAATCCAAAAAAAAACGCACAGTTCAGTATCATTTTTCGGAAATGGTAGGAGGGTAATGGGACCATTACGGTTTCTCGTATGGTTTTTGATAACTTTCATTTTACCAGATAACCAGGTATAACGGGGGACAATTTCTGGTTCCGTTAAGTAATACCATGACCTGGCAAAAATTTATAATAAGCTAATTTTGGATAGGACTGCAGTCATTTCAGCTCAAAAATAGCTCGAAATTCATGCAAAGCGAAAATTTCATATTTCAATATTGCCAAACTTCCCTAGAATGCATGCATATTTTGCGCCCTTTTGAGGGGGAGGGGTCATGGTTTTTTGGTAATTACGTCCCGAATAACGTAAGTACCTACGAAAAAAATGTCGAAACAAAAGTTATAGAACATTGAAAAATGAACATTTTTACTTCTTCGACTTTTTTCCGCAGAAGGTTGCGAGGATGAGCTAGGATGGTCAGAAAAAATCACTTTTGAAAATTTCCAACTGATACGAATAATTCTCAAAAGTTAGCTTAATTCAGAAAATACTTTATTTGTGTATGTAAGAAGTGCTGAATGCATACAGTACAGCAATAGCCTAGCTTACGAACCAATAATAGAATAATATGAATAGGTACTTACAAAATTAGTAAGGAAGAATTGTTAAACCGAATACGTAGCACAAATGTCGCAAAAAAAATGCACAAATACTTACATTCGACACTTATAACATCGGAGAAAATTTTACCCAGCCAGAAAAAACATGAAATATAATTGAATTATTCGCATGCCAATAGCTATAGTGATAACATGCTTCTATACTTTGCATGTTACGTAATCTGTAGCTCCCTGCAAAGCACAATTCTTTCAACGCTTACATCACACACCTGACACTACACGTTTACGTAAAGATCGGTTAATCGAAGTTACAACAATAAAATGACTCATCGTGAGTTAAACTGAGCATCTACATCAGCTGATTGGGCCAGATGACTTGTATAAGTCAGTATCTTTCTTAATATAATGCGATAGGAAGCCTATGGTAGTTGTATGTATGCATAACCGTTTGCTAAAATTTACTCAATATTGGATTTCTAGCAATCTCATTGGTTTATACGAGTAATAATTATGCTATTTGAATTGAACTGACTATAAATGTCTTGTACGTCAAACAGGATGATCTATTTAGGTATATTAAATTATTATCTCATTGTTTTTCGCATGAAAGTACACAGAGAGTGGGGTTGTTTAATAAACTACATAATTATGTACATATTGTATGTATATGCTTATAAGGGTGGGTCAAAAAAAACGATTATTTTTTTTTCACTTGGTACCCTGAATAACTGGTTGGTAGACACCTCAAAAAAATTCTCTCCACGTATGAGCTCTTAATTTTAATAGGAACGTCCTCCGTCTTTCAGATTTCTATTTTTTTTCTATTGTTATAAAAAAAAAATTGCATATCTTGGTGTCTACTATATGAAAAAAAATATTTCATCTCATATAC
>FIZR01015235.1:2508-28054 GCA_900060175.1 Ferrisia virgata
CCACGCTAATTTCAATTTTACGAGATTTTTTAGCCTTAAACAATAACCACATCATCGTGATCTAATCCTGTGGCACATGCTACATTTTAAAAAATCGATCCGGAAAAGTCATGATTTCAGGAAAATGAATCGGATCAAACCACAGATCATGTGAAAAATTGTATCCCGGATCACACATATCGCGAATCATTTAAAAAAAAGACGATCCTCCAAAATGATCCGAATCACGGATCAAATTACAATTTTTTGATCCGAATCGTGATCCGGATATTTCCAACTCTGCACTCATCTAAGTATCGGTATTTTTTCCCCCTTCCACGTTACCATTCCTCGAGAAAAATCCAATACATTGTACTGGTTTAGATTTGTTCGATAAAATCATTTTGTTAAGTTACGGAAAGAAAGACGATCTTTTAATGGTTATCCTGCTGGGACATTTGAGTCAGCAGCGAAAATTTCCTCCTTTGCACCGAATCACGATCACGCTGCGAACTGGATATTAGGAATGTGTTCGCAGAATTCGCAGTAACGTGAAAGGATACGAAACAGACATTATACGTGTGTGTGTGTGTGTGTTATTATCACCACATACGCATAGGAAATGCTTTCCGAAAATGGTATAGAAGAGATGCCGCATCGCGAATCAGCCAACCAACCAATCAGCCAGCCAACGAATTGATTAATCTTTCAGTAGCTTCGAGACAGTCATCTACCTTTTAATGTACGGCTACGTAGCCCGCAGATACCTGAGCGTACGTCTCTGCGGGACGTATTATAGCGAAAAAATTTGTACGTATGGCGGGCTAGTTGAAAGACTTCTGGTGAACTTGCGGTCTACGCTTATTGTTTCAATTACGTGTGGCGGTAGCCCGACTACACTACACATACGTACGTACATTTTGCAAATTATATATGTACGTAGAATGATGTGCATAGGCAGAGGGTAGAGAGGTGCGAGGTCGATGTAATAATGCTTCGTAATAATGTCGAGTGCGGGGTATGGAAGTGGGTGCGAAACTTTTTGGTAAAGAAGAGATACCACCGATGATGTACGTGACCGATACGATGATGATTACGAAGGGGGTATTTAATGTACGGACGGGCAGATGAGTAGAAGTACTGTATAACGTGTGAGATACGTAACGTTTAATTTTCACCCATCGATCGATCATTGGTCGATTGATCGATGTTGATTGTTGATTGTATGCGAATTGATTGGCGTATGGCGGCGACGTAAATTACGTCGATATGATGACATCGATTACTTTGATTTGCTTTCTTCTTCTTCGTCGTCGTCTTGTTATAATTTACGTAATAGATTCGAGTAAAGGTAACGAAAAAAAAAAAAAAAAAATGGGCGATATATAGCCCACGTAGCCTCGTTTACGAGATACGTATACGTCTACGTATGTGCTATAAAAAATAATATACGATACTCGTAATACTCGTGTGTCGAAGACAATAGTTTAAATTGAAAGAGACGAGGCAGGTCATTGGCCGAGATTTATTAACAGGCCTATAAAAAATCGAACTATACGAACACGAAAAAACAAAAGTACTCAAGACGAAATTAATACGATATACGAAGGAAGGGCGTAGGTATAGGTATTATATAGGTTTATCCCAATGTGGGTTTATTTATTTTATTTTACTTTTTTTTTTTTGTGGGCGTTGATACGATTTTTTGTTTTGTTTTGTTTGGTTTTTGTATACCTTTACTTACCTATGTGATATGTACGTGTTTGTGTGTGTATTGGTCGATGGTGTATGTACTTAATTGAAAAGCTTACGGGTTGATTTTTATCGATTAAAACGTAACGACGATGATCGATGCTGAACGTCACGATTATTCGATGTTGAGGCAGGTTTTTTAGTTTGAATAACGAGAGATCTAAATTTTCGAAGGTCTTTTTTTGTGTGTGCGTGTGTGTGCTATGCGCGTGTTTGTCTAGGTTCTTAAATCATGTACTCCTCAGTGTTGATGATGATGGTTTAGGTGCTCTGGAGTGATAGTGATTTGACGTGTGTAAAGGTAACAGAGTAATTGATTTTAGGGTTCAAGTGATGCGCGATGAGATGGAGTTTACTTTGGATAGAGGGTAGGGTGATCTATATCTACGAAGATTAATTCCAGACTTTTTTTTTTTTACATACATGTTGCCTGTTGTGTGGACGTGAAAGTAAAGATACCTTTTTTTTGAATGAATGAGAAAATGTATAAGATGCTAATAAAGGTATGGAGGATGTTAATTATGCTGTTGAATATACGTTCTTGTATCGTATCGATATATTTTTTAGAAGCATTTTCAAGATAGTGGTGCACTGTTTAAGAAAAGAATATGTCTAGTTTAGTGTCTTGTAAATGATGATAATGGAGTGGAATTTATTTCATATATACTTGCATTTTTTGGGGTAAGCTACTTTGAAGTGTGTCAGTTTCCAAAAATATCCGAAATTCGGTTCCTCTGACGGTACCTTCCATTTTTTTAGATCGTGATAAAGAACTTAACTACCTAGATTCTGTTTTGATTTTCCGTATCGCTTTTCGATGCTTTTTTCCCAATCAGCATTGATGATAGGAAGGGTTCGATGGGGCTGAAAGAACAAAACCCCCAAAAGACACATCTAGGGTCCTTACTGACTGTACATAACTAATTTCAACTTCCTAGTCCAATTTAGAGGGGTGTTATGCGAGGAACAACATTAGAAAAAACGGCCAAAAAACCATGAATTCAGGACTGTGAGAAGCTGCAATTAGGCTGTAAGCCGAGATCCACAAAAAGCACAACTAGAGTCTCTACTGAGTATACACGCCAAATTTCAAGTTCCTAGCTCAATTTAGAGGGGAGTTATGCGGGGAACAAACTACAAAAATAAGACAAAAATATCCAAACAAGCACTTATTTTGGACTGTGAAGGGGTGAAATGGGGCTGAAAAGTTGGGATTTCCGAAAAGCACATTTAGGACCCCTACTGAATGTACATACCAAATTTAAACTTCCTAGATCATTTTGGCGGTTAGATAGGGGAGAAACAGCTCTTTTTTAAGGGTAAGAAGGGGGAAACCCTCATATCTCCGCTCCTAAATGACCTAGGAGATTGTGTTTTGGATGTGTTTTACAATTTCAAATTATCTATCGATTGATTCAAAAAAAAAAACATTTTTTGTGTTTTTAGGCCCTCAGTACTCCTTCCCACAAAATGGGACAAAACTAAATTTTGACCCAAGCTCATCCCCATTCATATAAATCTAATCCGCCGTCAAACTAATCCGATTTACTGAACTGGAGGGATTTTGGTCAGTATCGAGAGCATAGACTGTATTAGCCTGGTTTTCATTGATAATATGACATAGAAAATCAGGCTAAAAACCATTTTTATCTTGGTATGCTGCATTACATGCGAAAAAAAATGTTTGCATTTGAACTCTCAAGTGAAGGACTAATGAACCAGTTTCGAGATAAACTGGTTTCATTGCATGAATTTTCCTCAATTTCCTTTTGATTTTGTATACTGATACCGTTTACGTTTCAATTCAGACGATGAAAATTGGTGGAATTGAACCGGATACAAAATAAACCGGTTCTGTTTTACAAATTTTGCACAATTTTTTTTTTTAATTATCGTCATAAATTGTTTTGGAATGCTGAAGTCGAATTTCGAACTTGATAACAAGCGCAAATGAACCGGTTTCAAGATGTAAACCGGTTTGAAAATGACAAAAAATGGATAAAACAGTCATTTTTACCCTGACATGTGCTCGATTTTATGCAAAAAAATTTGAATAGACATTAGTTTGAATGAACCAGTTCCTAAATGAACTGGTTGTATTATAGAAATTTACTCGGTTTCTCTATAATTTGACGCAATGTTGTTTTTTGAGATGTTGAAGTGGAATTTGACCGCCAAAAATTGGAGCTGATAAACTAGTTCTATTTTACGAATTTCGCACCGTATCTTTGAAAAGTACTGTGTTGAACTTTTTTCAAAAACTGATATCGAATTTCACCCCAAAAACAAGAGCAGATAAACCGGTTTTAAGATATAAACTGGTTTGAAAATGACAAAAAATGAATAAGAAAGTCATTCTGACTCTGGCACGTACTCGATTTTATGTAAAAAAAAAAAATAAATAAATAAATAAAAATATGGGTTGAACAGACATTGGTTCGAATAAACTAGTTCCAATATAAACCGGTTGTATTATAGCAATTTACCCCAGTTTCGCTATAATTTAACATATTTTCATTTTCTGATATGCTAGAATGGAATTTTTCCGCCAAAAATTGGCGCTAATGAACCGGTTTCGTTTTACAAATTTTGCATAATTTCTTTGAAGATTGCTGTCTTGAAGTTTTTGAAATGCCGAATAAACCGATTTTTAAGATGGACCGGTTTAAAAATGACAAAAAATTGAAACAGAAACTGATCCAACTGAACCAGTTTCATAATGAACCGGTTATATTATGAAAATTTACCTCATATTCTGTATAATTTGATTTATTATTGTTTTCTGAGATTCTTAAACGGAATCTGACTACCAGAATCGAAGCAAATAAACTGGTTTCTGAGTAAATCGTAAACTGGTTTTATTTCAGGAATTCGACTTAATTTTCTTAATAATTGCTTTATTTATATTTGTTGTTGGGGATGCTGAAATCGAATTTAACTTCACAAATTAGCGCGATTCAACCGGTTCCGAAATAAAAACTGGTTTTGTTCAAGCAATACACCTATAGCTCATATTCCCCGCAAATTACTTACTCTTATTTTTCAAGTAACTAAACACTAATCTAGCGATGAAAATTGGTATGACTAACACGATTCCAGATGAACCGGTTTAAGTATAGATATTTTCCGCGTTTTCCTCATAATTTATCCTCTTGCTATTTTTTGAGATGTTGAAGTTGTATGTAACCACAAAAATTTCCGTGAACCGGTTTCGAAATGAACCGGTTTTATTTTAGCAACCTACGGAATTCTCTTGAAAACTGCTTTATATCAATTTTTTGCCAAAGTGAAAGAGAATTTGACCGTACAACTAAACGCAAATGAATCGGTTGTCGGACGAGAACCAGTTCTATTTTTAAAAATTTACTGGAACCTGCTCAGCAATCTACGTTCATAATACCAAATGAGGCAACTTGAAAAATTAGATGAATTGAATTTTGTTTGGGGGGGAGGGGAGTCTGTAAATGGTGTAGAAACAAGTAGTTGTGAAATAACCTCAAAACGATATGATAAAAAGTTCAGCTTACGAGCTTGAGCGTGGTATTTAAATTCCTCCCTCCTCAAAGACGATTTCTCAGAGGTGTCTAAAGAACAAGTTCTTTATGTTTTTACTACACATTTTTTTTGCAGTAAATGGGTCGAGAACACTTACCTTCGTCAATTTATTGTTGGTTCTCTGTACTTTTATCCTTTTCGGGGATTCTCATTGGATATCCCAGTATGTATAAATATAAGGTAAAAATAGATCAAAACGAGAAAAAGTTTGAAAAATTATTTTCGGTATCCAAAATAGATGAACTGTATCCCTTTTGATGAAATTTTTTTCGAAAAAAACATTTTTAAATTGAGAGAAAAAAAAGAGAAAAATGACCTATTCTGAGTATTTTTGAAAAATCGAATCTTGGTGTAAATCTGAAGTACATATAAGTCTATCGTTTGATAATTTGGAAATTTATATCATTTAAAAAAATCCCCCCTTCGTAGTTTTTCAGAAAATCGTGCAAAAACTTCAAAAATGTCATTTTTTAAGAACCCCTCGTGGGCGGTGTAGTTGTGAAAATTTATCACCGGTGATCATTTTGGATATAAATGTGTATAATAATTGCATAAATTTTTGAATTTTGAGTTAATTTTGTATAAGGTAATGAATTGTAGAGTGAAATGTTTACCACATCGTTTTTGAAGATCATTTCGCAGTCGTTGGAAAATTTTCAAAATAGAAGCGCAATTCGCTGCATTTTATCGAACTCGTTTGAAGCCGTATGAAGTACTTTTTAGAGGCTGTGTAAGCAGCGAGATTCGATTTCAATAATACTCTTCGAACGAAACTTATTGTCCGAAAGAGAGATGATTCTCAGCGACTGTTCGGTGGCGAAAAACAGTACTCGAGTCATGCTCTCATATCTATCCACGGTCTGATCTTTGCGGTTTCTTTTAAGTCGATCTATCGCATCGCAAGCAGAACGAGATAAATTGACAGCTAAATTATAAATACGTAGGTAACATATTCGAATACTTTAGAGTAGGTATCATCGACGAGTTATCGATGACATTTTCTTGGAAAATTGTACCATCGGAAAATACAATGAGTTATGTTGACAGTGACGATGACGACAACAATATCAATCCGGCGATGGTCGCTTAAATATTACTCGATGTATTTTCGTAATTTTCTGTTAGATAAATATACACGCGCGTGTTTACATCGATCTCCGAATAAACATAGATATTTTCTTAAATGTCTATGTGGGCTCTGTGGTTGTATGTAGCAATAAGAACAGCGAAGAGCAATCGCCTCGACTCATATCGGGTAATTTTTTTCCATACGTTTAAATCTAAGGTCGATGATCTTGCTCGCCATTTGTTTGAATAATAACACTACCAAGTACCATCAACTATACACTATCGACCAGGTACATAGATATGAAAAAAAAAAAAAAAAAGAACAAGACAACGAACGCGAACACGCGCCCGTTCTTTTCTCGTCTTATATATGTGTACTGATTCTATTTTCATTTGAGATGAAACAGAAAGAAAGAGAGAGAGAGAGAGAGTGAGAGAGAGGTAGAGAAAAAAAATGATGTTGATAACAGTCGAAGAGTAAAACAGTAATTTTTGTTCTTCGTTCGATGCCTTAGGTGATTCGGTCGCTTTTCGTGTACGTTATTTGGTTACATTTATATACGATATGTATTATTGAGAGACTTGGGAGATGGAGATGAGACGTATCGTCGTCGTTGGTCGTCACCTTAGGGCAAATAGGTATATTGCTATAGGCACAGCGCAGCGCACCGCGAATGGAATGGAATGGAATAGAATGAAATAGAATGGAGTGCATCGTACAACCGAGGCGCGATTTTTAATTACAACTCGACGTACGTGTACAGTTATGGGATTAATTAATAATGAACGATGAATGATACGGTATAAGGGCCCTGCGATGAGCTCGGACCCCTTCTAGAGTTCGTAGAAAAAAGTATCTAGCATGGATATACCATACCATAAGGTGTCGTTTTCGTGGTGCTGGTGCTGCTGATGATCGTGTAGGTACCACGATAATGCTGCCGGAATAGTATTGATATAGAGGTAGGATGGGGAGGGGGAAGTGAAGTACCTTATAGTCTTCGTATATACGTAGGTACGTGTGTAAATGTGTATAGTTATAATATGCTATGCTACGGAGATAGATAGGATGAGGATATTGTAAACAGAATGCTGGTATACGTGTGATAATGATGGTCGTAATGAGAAAACCTTATAAGGTTGGGGGACCCGTTATTAATAATTTTTATCGAACCCCCACCGCGTCACCATCTCGTCCTAATATAATATCTGCACATCATCGTTTATATAGCATTAGGTCCTAGCCAGTTGGTAAGGTACTTAGTACAATGCTCGTCCCAAGTCTCAGTACCCCTAACGCGACGCGTCAAAATTGGCGTTTTTTTTTTTCAACTCGCCATTATTTTATTATAAAGAGTTCAAACCTAAAATTGCTGTACATTCTTGGAAAGCTTGGAGTGTCTACTTTGTGAAAATATATCTATTTTGAAAAATGCACCAAGCAAAAAGACCCTCGTGGATAGCTAAAAAAATTTAAAAATTGATGAAAAACAATTTTTTATGCTCAAAGTTTGCTCTTCATGTCAGTTTTGTTCTAGTGAACTTTTTTTTCGTGATCTTTGGATTTTTTGGCTTTCGAACATTCCATGGTGGATATTTCAATTCTACCTTCGAATAAAAATAAGTAGTTGAATATACTGAGAAAAAAGTGGACTTTTACATGATGTACTTGGTTTTTCGCAAAATTCAGTATTTGAAGAAGCCATACGTAAAAATTCGCTTAAAAACGTGATCAAAATCGAAAACTGTATTACCCGAGTAAAAGTTGAGGAAATTTAAAACTCTTTGATTCTATCTGGTGTCGAGGATCTGCAGTTTACTTGGTAAAATTTTTTTTTTTTAATTCGCTCTATTCAAACCGGTTCTAGTAATACTAAAAACTAGGTACCTGTTATAAAGTTACCAAAATTGATAAAAAAAATTAAAAAATCATAAATGTGTCGTTTATATACTAATTTTGGGTCGTACAACTCGAATCTTTCATCAGTTTTGACCTAATTCGATTTTTTATCGAGATGAAAAACAATCTAAAATTCAAATTAGACGAATAAATTTACCTCAATCTAGGTACTTTCAAGCAATCGAAGGAAATGTACAGTTTTATGTATTTTTTCAGAATAAAAATAGAGGAACGAAAAAACAAAGCTCGGATTCGTTTTCAGCGTGTCAACTTACCCAGATTTCGGACACCTTACACGACTTTTCTTCTCAAATTTCAAATTTCTCAATTTTGACCCGAAATTATTTCAATAACCGTTGAAAATCTGACCGAAAAATACAATTTTCAAATTTGAGTACAATTATCGTGCGAGGTGTCTAAATCGGAGTTGTTTGACTCGCTGAACACCAATCAGGGCTTGGTTTTTTCATTTCATCCATTTCTTCCTTCACAGAGCTCATCAAAGGTAAAAATTTTCACTTTCGAAAAGACTGATACGAGTGTCTGGATCGAGCTAAATTCAATCGCTGAGCACGAATTTCAGGTTAGTTTTTTCACTGGACAAGTTTTAAACTTTCAATTGAGGGTTTTGAAGCGAGAAGTCGAAATATATGTCAAAACTGATGAAATATTTGAGCTTTACTACGCAAAAAATATTCTCGATTTTTTAATTTTGTCTATGGAAATCAGGATATCACGGACTATCGACCTACGACGGTTGAAAGTGGGAATTTCAACCAAATGCATTTCGAGGTCGTAGAAGACCATTTAGACAATTTTTGGCATTGTTGGATATTTATACCTTCTTATTTTTTCTCCCAAAATTAAAAATCATTTGCTCAGCTCGATACCGATCGAAATAAGTCAAAATTAGGGTTGACCGTGAATTTTATATATTTTTTAGCAGGGATGACCTGGAATCAAAATTCAGGTAAACACAAATTTTGGGAAGAGGGGGCTGAGAGGCTAAACTGGCAAAAATTATTAGTGTTTAAACCTATCGACAGAGAATCAAAAGTTGCCTAACTTGTCAAAAAATCATCCACCTAGGTCAACTAGGAGGGGGATAGGGGGGGAGTCTTCTTATTCTTATTGGAAAAAATCTGTCCCATGCATATCCTCCCTCCCCCCTCCATAAATTGAGCTAAGTGATTTAAAAATTTGACATGTAGATTTAGTAGAAGTCCTGGATGTGCCTTTTTGGGACTTCAACTTTTCGGGCCCCATTGCACCCCCTTACAGCCCTAAAAAATCGTTTTTTGGGGGGATTTTCTTTTTTCTTTCTTTGAGTTTGTTCCATGCATATCGCTTTCTCTCCTTCTTCTCCACTTCCTCCCGTGAGCTAGGAGATTGAAATTTGGTATGTAGATTTAGTAGAGGTCCTGGATATGTGTTTTTGGGATTTTAACTTTTCGACCTTATCGTACCTGTTCATAGCCCCCAAAAAAAGTTGGGTTTTGAACGAGCCCCCGCACGTCTCTTTTTCCTATTTCCCCCCTTGCCGGTGAGCAATGTGCCTCTTGGGAGTTTAACTTTTTGACCCTCTTGGACTCCTTCATAGCCCCGAAAAAGATAGTAGTTCAGTCGGATTTTCTTATTTGTTGAGTCTGTCTTTCGCATGTCTCCTCCTCCTTCTTTCTCCTTCCTTGTGAGCCAGGAGTTCGAAAATTGGTATGTAGATTTAATAACCGCCATAGATGTGCCTCTCGGGGGTTTCAACTTTTCAGCCCCCATGCACCCCCCACCACCACCACTCTGTAAAATGATTTTTCTTATTTTTCGAATTTGTCCTATGCATATCTCTCCTCCAAATCGAGCTAAGAAGTTGAAATTTGTTATGTAGATTCAATAGTTGTCTCGAATGTATGTGGCTTTTCGTGGTTTCACATTGTCATTCCAATGTCTATCAGTACCCGTACCACTACCAATGAAGAAACATCCCAAAGGGCACCTTTTTTTAAATTCCATGAATTTGAAATTTCGCCATTTAATGATACGTATAAGTCGCTGTAAAGTTGCTGAAAATTCCTGTAAATGAATAAAAAAGGTACGTTCAATGTGCAGAATATTCCAAAAATCGGTCTGGGATGAGGGGGGGGGGTGTCAGAAATGGTTAGGTTTTGTCTTTCATGTTTTAGAGAAAGTGTTGGGTTATGATGGGATCGGGGTTGCAAAACTGGCATATTGGTTCAGTGTTGAGTAGGTTGGGAAGGTAGGAACTTGAATTTGGTGGCTCAGGTTGAGTCTACTGATTAGGAGGAGACTATTTTTTTCGTTTCATCCAATGAATCTGGGATTGTTGGGAGGGAGGGGGGGTGTCAGAAATGTGTTTAGTTTTTGCCTTTCATGTTTTTAGAGAAGGGCAAAGAAAGAGAAGGTGTTGGGTTGAGATGGGCTCGGAGTTGCAAAACTGACATATTGGTCGTGGGAACTTGAAATTTGGTGGCTCAGGTTGAGTCTACTAATTAGGAGGAGAATTTTTTTCGTTTCAACTAATGAATCTTGGATTGTTGGGGAGGGAGGGGGGGGAGTCAGAAATGTAATTGTTTTTGGTCAATTTTCAAATTTTTCAACCGGTCGTAAGGTTTTTTTTACGCGGCTATTTTTCAAAATCGAATACATTTTCTTGAAGAAATAGATATTCTGAACTTTCCAAAAATTTTAAGTTTGGGATTTTCACGATAGAATAATGGCAATTTGAAGAAAACGCTGCTAATTTTGACGCGTCGCGTTAAGGGTACTGAGACTTATGACAAATGGTTTAGTTTTTTCGTTATGTAAAATTCGTTCCTTGTTCTTCCTCATCTCTTTCAAAGAATTAGATAACGTCCGCCGGCCGTATTTCTGCTAATGCGTTTTTTCGGTTAAATTGTTATGTTTTTTTTTGTTGTTGTTTTTTTTTCGATGTTAAACGAGCCAGGCAGATAGGTACATTACTGAAATCGTAAATGGTCCTTTTTCCTCTTTTAAAATCTAGCATAGGGTGTAATTAAACGGTAGCATCTTATATAGCTATGCGCATAAAGAATAAAGATTACGTATGAACATGTATGGGAAATTAGGTCCGCAATGTAGCAAGCAGAGAGTAGTGTAAAATGTATAAAATACGCTTCGTTTGTAGTACAGAACCAGATAGTATGGGTAATATTTAAATGTAGGCAAGGTAGGTGCACACGGACACGCGAAAGTGATGCTACATCGCACCGTACGTCGCGTCGTGTTGAATCAATGAACCGTGCTAAAAAAAAAAAGAAAAAAAAAATACAAGACAACGAGCCAACCACGCGGAAAGAGTATGGCAAAAGAAAAAAAAAGAAATAAAATAAGAAAAAAAGGTCGCCACGACTATATTAATTTTATCATTTACCACAACTACAACTACAACTACAACTATAACTACGTCGAAACGAGTCCGTCGTAATAACGGTATCGCTGTAAGCAAAACCGACCGTAGCAATCCTCAGCAGCAGATTTTTTTTTTGTCCGTTGCTGCGCGGCGCCGTTTTATGCGATTAATGATTCATCTAGATATTTTCATTTTATCGGATCCTCGCATTAAATACCTAAGTTGATACACTGGCCAAGTTGTCGACAAGAAAAAGACGAAAGAGACGTGTAAGAAAGAAAAAAAAATTACAGTACGTATAACTCGTTTAATTACGACGATGACGACGACGACCAGTCCAAGAGCCGAACCCGAAGAGTGGTGCAAATGTAAAACGGCGTGGCGGTCGATGTAAAAAAAAAAAATCACCATTTTTGACGTAACTTATAATAGTAATATAATGGTATAAGTATATAGTGTGCCAGTATCGTCGTCGATGATGAATATTTAACGAGTGATTCGAACCTGGAATGCCGCTACCGTCGTCGGACGGATCGATGAATAATCGTCGGACGTCCCAAGTTGAGCTGCGTGTTTATACGAGAGGTGCATTTTTAAGTATATATGGTGTTGATGTTGAGCTCGTTCTCGTGTACACTGTACAGAGACGAGGTCGTATCGGTGGTGCATGGTGCTGTGGCAATAACAATCAACAAAGGAAAGACCCTCTGAGCTGGTGATTGTCGTCATTGGTAATGTCGAGATGTGGTTTTCGCCGGTGTTGGTGTATGGAAAATTTCATACTGGTGCTGATATTGAGCTGATGATGAATGAAGTTTTCCTGGAATATTGTTTTGCGATTCTGTACCTCTTTTATTAGATTATGATCGTGTAGAAAGAGGGAAGGAAAGTGGTCTTTCATGGTGATATTTTAGCTATCGAGTGATAGATATTTAGATGGCTCAGTTGGCGAAATTTTGATCATAGATTCGAAATGAAGGCGAAAAATATCTCGAGGATTGTCTTACTTGAAACTAAACAGATCTCCAGCGTAGTTAATTCTGTATATAATTTGTAACATAGTGTGAGGAATTTCCATTAAAAATTCCTGTTCAGTGAGAAAAATACATCCAGAATTGCGTATTTCGATGTGCTGGTAAATTTAAGCGATAGTTTTTGAAAAGTTTTTTGCCAAGTTTACACGTATTTGGGAATGTAAAATGATATTTTTGAGTATTTTTCATAATTATCATTTCATCGCTATTGAACCAAAAATTAATGTTATTTAAAATTTTTTTCTCTTTTTCGTGATTTTTGAATTGTAAAATGATATTTAAATTTTTTTTTTTCAATTATTTGATATGCAAAATGCGAAAAATTAATGACTATTGAATATTATTTTCAAGTTTTTAGGTTTTTTTGAACTGTAAAATGACAATTTAAATGAATTTTTCATAGTTTTACACCTCCTCAAAAGCAGATAATTAATGCTTTTTACAAGTTTTTTCTTTTTTTAAAATGATTTTCGAAACATAAAGTGGGTTTTTGTTTTCATTATATTATACGTTTTTAAAAGGTTTTTTCACTTTATAGCAGTTTTTGAACCGTTGATTAACAATTTAAACAACTTACTTTTTCCTTAATTTACTTTTTTTCATTGTTTTTTATTTTTTTTTAGAATTTTACATTTTTTTTATTTTTTCCTTTTTTTCCTTTTTTTCCCTTTTTTTATTTTATTTTGTTTTCATTTTTTCCATTTTTTTGCTTTTATTTCTTTTTTTCATTTTTTCATTTTTTCATTTTCTCCCTTTCGTTTTACTTTTTTTTACTATTTTATTGTTTTTCTTTTTTTCTAAGCATGAGTTATAGAATGATATTTTGGGTTTTTTAAAATTATTTTTAATGATTTTCCAAGTGCTAAAATTTACATTTTGAACGATATTACTACAAAATTTATACTTTAAAATTGAACCTTTTTTTGTAGATTTTTTAATTTTTATTTTGAGATTTTGAAGCTCGAACAACTTTTTCACCATTTTGCACATTTTTTCAAAAGGTTTTTTCTTTGTTATTTTCAATGATAAAATAACGTTAAAAACGTTTTTATCATAGTTATTTTGGTGCTTCAAAACCGAAATAACAATGATTTTTGAAGTTTTTTTCGGTTTTACGTAATTTTTTAGCTTCAAAATTATATATTTTGAAGGATTTTTTGAAGATTTTTTTTTTTTTGAAGTTTTTAAACTTCAAAATGACATTTTGAACATTTTTTAAATGATAAAATGACAAAGTGAAAGATTTTTTTTCTAATTTTACGAGTAGAATGGGAAAAGTTAACGGTTTTTGATGATTTCTTTTCAGTTTTTTTTTTTTTTTTGGTATTTTTGAGCTCTAAAAAACCCTTGTTTTTAATATTTTTTTCATAATTTTTCTTATATTTTGAATGATAAAATTATAACGTGGATGATTTCACATTTTTTTTTTTCTCAAAAGCAAAAACTAAACAATTTTTGAAGATTTTGTTTCGGTTTTTTGGAATTTTTGAACTTTAAAATAACAGGTTGAGGTTCATTTTGTGAAAATGCGACGTTTTTGAATTGAAGTTTTTGATCAAAAACTCACGATGAAAGATGATTACGAATAATTTCTGTATTTTATGATGAAATATTGACATAGATATGTATAATTAAAAAAAATTAAAAATAAATTAAATTTAAAAAGTGAAACAAATTGAAAAATGAAAATAATAAAAAGATAAAAAAAAACAATAAAATTGATAAATAAAAAAAAATAAAAATAAAAAAAATAAAAAGATCAAAAAACAATAAAATTTAAAAAAATTAAAACAATAAAATTAAAAAAAATAAAAACAATGAAAAAATTAAAAAAATCAAAACCATAAAAAAATTGAAAATTAGAAAAATAAAAAAATGAAAAAATAATAAATGATTTAGTGCACTTAATCTTAAATTGCCTCAGTTGAATAAATATGAAAAGAAATTGGCGAGTTTGACACGGATATGTCTTAGCGTTGGGGATTATTTTCTTGAAATGTGATGTTTTTGATATTTTATTTGAAGTTTTTGGTCAGAAACTCGCGATTTTAGTTGATTTTTTATTTTGCTGGACAATATTGAAATCCAATGTCAGAATGGAGTAAAGAGGAAAGTAAACATTTTTGATTTGAACTTTGTAGTCAAAAACTCTTGATGAAGAATTTTTCACATATTTTGAGTGATAAAATGATAATGTGAATGATTTTGCGTAGAGATTTTTTTCCAGTTTTTCACGTTTTTTGAGGTTTAAAAGGAGAGTTTAAATAATTTTTTCATTATTTTATCCTTCAAAAGCAAAAATTTATTGCGTTTTGAATTTTTTCCATTTGTTTTAGTTTGTTTAAGGTATAAAATAACATTTTGAACAATATTTCTTATTGTTTTACCCTTTCGATGATAAATTCTGACTTCGAAATGACATTTTTAGTTTGTTTTTCCGAAAAAATTTGCAATAACATTTTGAGTAATTATATTCATCATTTTTCATGAAGGAAGACTGGTGGAAAAAAGTCGTGCTGGAAGCTTTGTACACCTCATGTTTACTACTCGTATGATCGGAATGATATTTCTTACCATAACCTAAGGACTTGTTTCTGGTTTAGATTATTGTAGCAGATAGCCAAACCTTTCGATACTCAACAAAAATTCACCATTGTGAAAATTGATATTCTATATTTTCATCCTTTATGGTTGCTGTATTTTGGCTTTTTTTGATACTAATGAAATTTAATAGAGCACGGAGTCATTTTATGATTTGGGCATAAGCAGGTCTTAGATTTCAGTATCGTGATCTGATATTGAAAAAAAAATTAATAGACTGTACCTCCACAGCAGGAAGATGTAAAAAGAAAAACAACAATACACGTACTAAAAATTGGGAAATCAATCATGTTCAAATAAGCGACTAACGAATCGTAACAATTAGCTATATTGCTAATTACCGTTAAGAAAATTTCATAGTCAATTTAAAAATTTTTAAAATTCATCTCGCAATTAATGGGATTTAGAACAGTGACCTTGCTATGATTGAAATTTCAAAAACGTATATATGATTCATCCAGCCTCGTAAGTAGGCTCATATATACTCGTATGTGGCGTACTAACAGTGAGGCGCGTGTCAATAAATATTCGAACTAGTTTTTATACGCTTATAGGTACTTAATTTGTATATTTGTACGTACATGACGTACGTGTACTTTGAATGACATAGGCGAAAAAAATTTTTGCGCTCGTTTAAATAATATGACAGCAGACCGAAGAATTATACACACCGTGTGGAACCTTCTTGTACACTTTTTATGCCACCGCACGCTCTACACGTATAAGAAAGTTTGCCAGGGCGAAATGTCAAAAGATTTTGATGGAACGATGTAGTTCGTTCATATCGCTAGATTATTATATTATTTTTTAAATATGCATACTCGAACTCGTGTATTTGGTTAAGCTACGATCACACAGCGAACGAAAGATGAGAGATGTTTTAAACGTCGTATTAGATACGTATACTGCAGATGGAGCATACCGAAACTAATCACGTTTTATCAATTAATCAATGAATGAGTAGGTTTTTCTATTCGACTCTTCCGCGAGAGCTAGGTATAGACGAGATAAGCTTGCGACTTTACGTACATATACTTATAAGTATTCGGTCGGCTCATTAGCATGCAAAACCGTACGCTACTTTTCATTTATGGATTCACACCCACCGGAGAGAACCTGAGAGTATTTGCCGAGTAAACGTTGTCGACGCGCGTGGTTCAAGGATTTATTCGCGTAAGTATACTTGAATTGTCGAACGATTATCGAGAAGTACCTACCTACTACCTAGACACAGTTGAAAAAAAAATGTGAAAAACGACGAAAGGAGACGAGTGGAAAGCCAATATTGAAATGGTTTTTAAAGTATGAACTGTGTATTGAAAGATTGTTTGAAAAGCAGTTTTGTGAAATATCGTGGCCGAAGCGAGCAAATAATGATGCCCGATTAGGATCGAATTCAATCTACTCGCAGATATCATTTAGGTATAAAATTAGTATCCACTCGTAGCTATTTATTTTTCAAATTGCTTACTTAAGTGGAATACTTGCGAAAAATTTGTCGCAAAGTACACATATTTTTTTGAATTTCATAATTTATTTGATTTGACGGACGTTTTCGCAAAGAGGTACAATTATTACTCAATTTCAGTCTCACTTATGCATGAAATTAGGCAAAAAACTGACAGTGTTGCCGTTTAGAAATTTCCAAAAAATCTAACACTACATCAGAAATTTTGAAAAATATCTGTTTTCTACTTTTTTGTTTGGTTGCTTGCGGTGCTTTTTTTAGGAGGTTACAATTGGGGGGGGGAGGCTAGGAAGTCGACTTTACCAAAAGGTACATCTAGAATCTTCTCTAACTCTACACACCTTCAATTTCGTAACTCAATTTGGAAAGGAGTTATACAAAAAACAAACTCAAAAAATAAGAAAAATCCACCAAATAACCGCATATTCAAGGCTGCCAGGGAACGTAATTGGTCTGCCCCTGCTGAGTCTACGTACCAAATTTCAACTTACTTGTTTTACTTGGTGGGGAGATAGGACAGGAACAGCCCTTTTTCAAGATAAAAGAGGGGAATACGCCTTATATCTCCCCTCCTAATTGATTTAGGAGACTTATTTTGGAATATGTTATGCAGCTTTGGTTTGTCTATCGATTGGCTTAAAAATAAAACAATTTTTGTAATTTTAGCCCCTCAGCACCGCCTCGCCTAAATTTGGGCACAACTGAATTTTAACCCGAGATCATTCCGACTCCTGAATATCAAGTGGCATACCAATCGGAACCTATTTCCCAAATTTGATCGACTTTGGTCGGTATTGAGCTGAGAAAATAATTTTTCAATTTTGGACAAAAAAACTAACGAAATTAAAATAAATATCTTACTTGGCCAAAAATTACCCTAATGGGCTTAGCACCGCAAAACAGATTTTGTCAATATTCCTTTCTTGTTTGTCTTAGATTAAAGGACCATAATAGCCTAGTTTTCATTAACAACATGACAGAAACTTAGGCGAATTAATCAACGCATAATGTACCACTCGATGAACTTTGAAAATGGCAAATTTTATTGATAACTTTATCAAAAACTCCTGAAAAGCTTCAAGAGTCCGTCAAAAGATTAGAAAGAGATCTGATGATTTGAAGATCCTAAATGAGATTCGATTGTTTGCAAATAGTTCGAAAAATTAATAATAATAATGTGTAAAACAGCAACACTGCTAGCAAACCTAATCCAGTGAGCTCAAAATAAATACCATATTTGAATTCAGCATACTCAAAAACCCAACAATCGATATCCATCATGACTTTTTATCAGTACTGATGTCATGACCTGCCCCCACCCTCCCACACATCCCCATTCCTCAAGATTTAGGTACTTGTGCTATGTGAATATGTCGAATGTTACCCTACTTTATCCAAAGAAGGAAAAACTCCTTGAAAATTTGCTGTACAAAATTCAAGGAAATATACAATTTTGAGAGATGATTCTTAATTGAGGAGAAGAGGAGGAAATGAGGAGTGAAAAAGTGAGTGCTGGATTATGTATGCTATCTGATGAGTAATGATGATCTCTTGGTTTGTACGTAGTTACTTTGGATTTTTTTAATTCGCTGATTTTCATTACCCAGTATCTCGCTCCTCTATTGACCTAATAGCTGTTTGAGGGGAAAACTAGAATCTCTTTTAGGGAAGTTGACTTTACAAAAGGGGAGAATTAAGGATTAAAGATGATGTATTATGTGCATTGTTTGTATTTTTTATTCTGTTCTGAATTTGAATGTTGTAAGCTCCTTAAATGATTGTTTTTGCGATACTATCTCGCCATTTTGTGGGGAGCAAAGAAAAGTCAGTTGGGAGCTTGAAAAAATGAGGTGAAACAGTATTTCTGGCCTGAATTCCTCGTTATACTCATCGTCATCATTCCCCTTTTAAATACATTAGTTGTTGGTTGAGGAGCATACAACAAGGGAGGGGGAGAGTATTCTTAGTGCGGGCTGGTGGGGAGAAGTGAAGGCAAATATTGTACCAAAAGTCGTATGAATGTTACTTTTAAGATTTCTCATTAGAATGATGAATGATTTGTGACGTTATCGCCCTTCCGCATCAGCTCAACCGTTAAATGAGGAGCCACGTTGTGGGGAAAATTTCAAAGAATGGGGAGCTAAGGGGAGGCTTGGGGGGAGGGAGTGATAATATATCGTCATGTATATCGTTTTCATGGTTTTCTTGGCTGCTGAATCCAAATCTGAGATTATTTTTAACGTTATTACATTGCTTCTGCTGATTACCTTCTGATTGCCGGCTAAACCAAGTGAATTTTGAGAGAACGTGTGTGTTTAAAATGAAGTAATGAAGTGTGCTATTCGAGTTTCTTTTCTATTTGCTGAATTCGATATTAATTCGGGCCTATTTACTATCCTAGTAAATGGTTTAGTCGCACTATACTTACTACTCTTTGTCTTGAAAAATCGTGATAATTACGTCAAAAAGTATTCGAATCATTTGTACTTGAACGTAAATCGATATCAGTTTGGATATGTACGCTAAAAACCCGTATTACTATTAATCTGAGATGCGTATTTTTGTTGTATCCAATGTGAGGGAATATTTTCGGTATTATGGAATGCAGTCGAGTCGACGAGGCGATGTCATTCGAAAAAAAAAAATGTATATATGTACATACCAAAGATCAGAAAGAGCAGAAGTAGATGGTAGATGGAACTCGATCGTATATTTTATTACACCTCGTGTTCAAGTATGTACTACGTATAAGAGTGTTATGGATCAGTTTCGTAATTCGTCGAAATATATATATACTTGAGCGTATAAAAAAAATACTATCCTTACGTATAAATAATAATAATAAAAAAAAATACTCGTATTAAAATATACTCGTACTATACTACATAAGAATCCAGCTGATACATGTTGCACAGAGTGTACGCGAGTGTTTGAAAAATAAAAAAAATATCATATTCGTGTCGATATTCCGAGCAATATTACAGACAGACTGATAGTTACATAATTTAACGTCGTAAATTAATTAGATATACACGAAAGGGAGAGAAAGATGGAGCATATGAACGGAAATGGTCCGCTTTTTTTTTCTTTTTTTTTTGAGGTTGAAAACGTCGTAAATATGTAGATGTAGATTAACCTGATCTCGTCGTATATACGCGTATGGCCGTTTAATAGTTTTAATACTCTCGACTAGGATGGTGGAGATGTAAAAGTAGTGGTACATGTACAAGTAGATACATAGACGTAGTATGTAGTATTTCTTTAGTGATCGGATCATCGGATCGGTTTCACGAGTGCAGTATTTTTTTACATTGTCAAAGAACTTAGACTATTAGAACCGGTTTGAATGATGACGCGATGTGTGGAGATGATATTGTTACGGGAGCAAGTCGATTCGAGATTTTTTCATGGTATTATTATTATTATTATTGTAATATTGGTTTGGACACGGTTCCGATGTACATATGTAGATGAACTACGTGCATAGGTACAGACTACAGAGGTGCTAGATAGGTCTAGGTACTTAAACGAAACTAAAGTGAATCAATTGTACCTACTTATAACGTACTCAGACTCACTCGTATTACATTTTAAAGTTTAATATATGCACATGCGTTAACGATGAAAGAATATATTATTTGGGAGCGGAGATATCGGTGCACCTATAGACCAAGTACCTAGACTACCTACCTACCTACCTAGATAGTGTCGGTACGAACGAGAATCGTGATGGGTATTGGTGATAAAAAAAAAAATCCTCACCAGAGGTATTTGCCCGGACAATGCAGCGAGATTTATGGACGATAATGGAATCCGGGTCCGCATTGCGTTATGCTTGTGCGCGTGGCGTGAAAGCTCTGCAGGCCGCTTTACTTTCAAGGAAGAGTTTATCAGTGTACCATGTACCTAGAGTACTTCTATCTATCTACATATGCATGTAGTAATATATGAGTTTATTTGAGATTTATCCTACTATACTGTTCAAAAGATAAATCCCGGGGGGGGGGGGAATTTGAATATAATGATGTGGGTAAGCCATGAAACTTTTTTGTGATGTACGAAGGTCAATTTTGGGGTTGTTGTCAAAGAGTACATCACTCTTGCCACTCTTCAGTGACGTAGTTATCTCAATAGGATGGTTTACTGTCGCTTTTGAGCAATTCTGAGTTATGAGTTGTGTTCCATGTTTACTTCAAACCAACACAGTGGTCACCAATTTTGAACTTTCTGAGCTGTGTTCAGTGAGCGAAAAAGTGATTCACGAGTGAAAAAAAATCTCCAAAATTGAATTCATTTTGAGCTCTTTATCATCTGCCAAGGAGTTTAAGAGTATTTTGAGACGTGTTTAATGGTTATTTGAAATGAACATTAAAATACCATGCTTTTTTCCTAGTCAGTGATGAGGATAGGGTAGCGTCGGAGGGAGGAGGGGGTCGCAATGTGGGCTAAAAAGTCGCCATTACCAAAAAGCAAATCATTTACTGACCTAATTTCAATTTTCTTGCCCAAGGGGGGGGGGGTATGAGAGGACAATCTCAAAAAATAAGATAAACCAACAAAAAAACTTTTTTTGGGTTGTGAAGAGGTGCAATGAAACTGATAGTTCGAAAATTCCAAAAGGCACATCTAGGACCTATATTTACAACAAAATCCGTTGATGGGTCCTAAAAGACCATTAAGACAATTTTTACCCATTTCAGATATTTATTTTTACCTTTATTTATTTTTTTTGCCGAACGTTAAAATCATTTACTCCGCTCGATACCAACTAAAATCGCTCCAATTCGGCCAATCAACTCAGTTTGGCGCCAGATTAGATATATATGAGTGAGGATAAATTTGGGTCAAAATTCAGTTATGCCCCAATTTGGAGGAGGGGGTGCTGAGAAGTCGAAAACACAAAAATTGGCCCTTTCTAAGCTAATTGATAGAGAATGAAATGTTGTATAGCATATCCTAAAATCAACCTCCTACGTCAATTAGGAGGGGAGATATGAGGGCTTTACCCCTTTTTGATTCTGAAAAAGGGCTGTTCCTCCCTTATCGCCCCACCAAATTGAACTAGGAAGTTGAAATTAAATATGTACATTTATTAGGGGTCCTAGATGCGCCTTTTGGAGATCTCTACTTTTCAGCCCCATTTCACCTCCTCCCAGCCTCAAAAAGGTGGTTTTTGGTCGTTTTTTCTTCAACTTTTAGCTATTTCAGATCTTTATTTTAATTATTTTTTAGTTATTTTTTTCCCAGCATCAAAATCATTTACTCCGCTCGATACTGACCAATATCGCTCCAATTTGGTCAATCGGCTCAGTTTGTCAACGGATTAGATATATATAAATGTGGATGAATTTGGATCAAAATTCAGTTATGCCCCAATTTGAGGGAGGGGATGCTGAAGGATCAAAAACGCAAAAATTATTCTTTTATGAGCTAATTGATAGAGAATCTAAATTTGTATAACATATCCAAAAATCAACCTCCTAAGACAATTAAGAGGGGATATATGGGATTCCCCCCCCTTTTTATAACCTTGAAAAATGACTGTTCGTCCCCTAACTACCCACCAAAATGAGCTAGAAAGTTGAAATTTAGTTTGTACACTTGAATGTGCCTTTTGAGGGTTTCGACTTTTTAACTCCGTTGTACCCCCTCACAGCCCAAAAAAGTGGGTTTTTGATAGGTTTTTCTCAACTTTTGATTTTTTGAGTTTGTTCCGCAAATAACTGTCCCCAAATTGAGCAACGAAGTTGAAATTAGGTACATACATTGAGTAGGGGCCGTAGAAGTGGCTTTTTGGGGCAGTCTCGAATTCCCAGGCTCATTTCACCCTCCCACAGGTGGTTTTTAGTCGATTTTTCTAATTTTTAGTTTGTTCCTCGCATAACTCAGCTCCAAATTCAGCTAGAAAGTTGAAATTAGGTATGTACATTTAGTAGAGGCCCTAGATGTGCCTTTTGGGGGTTTCGATTTTTTAGTTCCATTGTACCCTCGCACAGCCCTAAAAAAGTGGGTTTTTGATAGGTTTTCTCATTTTTTAGTTTTTTAATTTTGTTTCTCACATAACTCCCTCCAAATTGAGCTAAGAAGTTGAAATTAGGTGTGTAGGTACCTTTAGTAGGGGCGTAAGTGTGCCTTTTGGGGGTCTCGACTTTTCAGACTCGTTTCACCCCTTTACAGCTTCAACAATGTGGTTTTTTGGTCGTTTTTGCTCATTTTTTTCGGTTTGTTTCTCGCATAACTCTCCTTCGAATTGAGCTAGGAGGTTGAAATTCTGTATTTACATTTATTAGGGACTCTAGGTGCGCCTCTGGGAGGGGGGTCTTGACTTTTCAGCCTCATTGCAACTGCTTACAGCCCCCTTAATATGTGGTATTTAGTCGATTTTTCCAATTTTTAATGTGTTCTCACGTAACTTCCCTCCAAATTGAGCTAGGAAGTTGAAATAGCCTTTTGGGTGGAGGGGATCTCGAATTTCTAGGTCCATTTCACTCCTTCACAATCCCCAATATGTGGTTTTTTGATCGTTTTTTTATTATTTTTCGAGTTTATTCCTCGCATAACTCCCCTCCAAATGAGTTAGAAAGTTGAAATGAGCTATGACCGCTTCGTAGGGGCTTTAGATGCACCTTTTTGGGGTCCAAAGGTAGTTTTTTGGTCGTTTTTTCTTATTTCAAAATTGAGATTTTTAGCATTTCGGATTCAGTGATTCGTGCTGTATCGATTAAAATTCTGAAAAAACGGAATTATCATTTTAAACTTAAATGTCGCCGATCTTAAAAATCTGCCAGCCCAGAAATCTGAAATAACATAAAACTATAAACGCTCAACTCCAGTGTTATTATTAATATCAGGTTATCACTGACTGCAGTTTTAAGTATAAAAATTATCGCGAGCTATTTTCAAGTTCTGATGATTGTAAATATGTCACGAAAATCAGGCTGAAAAAGCATCGCTTTTTATGCTTTTTTTTTTTTTCTACTTTACTAATAAATCTTGTATTATATTTTGGTTTCAGGTGACATTACGCAAAAAGGATATGAAAAGAAACGTGGCAGACTACTGGCTCCTTATATACCAAAAGAACCTATTCAAAGTAAATATCTACCTACATCAACGTACTTATAATACCCAGAAATTACCTTGTACATATCTATATACTTATAAATATTCGATACCATAATACACTTTTTTTTTGATATCGATCGAAAGATATACTCGACAAACATTTACCTCTATTTATACGTTACAATAACGTTATATATGTATAAATGAATACTCGCGAAAGTGACAATCTTAATACAAGGCAGTGACAACAACGACGACGAGCAACGGTTCTTGTAGAAGAGTACATTAAGATCGTTTGCAAAGAGAGTGAAATTCATTAAGGCAGATTTGTTTTTGCTGGGATGCGGCGGCTCTGTGTTGTCTCATAAAGGAAGGAAAAAAGTGCTCGAAAGTGAGGATGGGAAATACGTACCAATGATGGCGCGAATTTTTACGTATACGTGTATATATTCTCGGTCGTCCGAATGTGTACAAACAGGCATACTTATCATTACAGCCGAATTACAAATATTTTTTTTTTTTTTTAATAACTGTATCGTGTTGTTGTAGTATATTGTGTATAGGTTTCAGTATAGATATATACGGGTACAGGATGATGATAAATAATTAGGTTAGCATATGGGAAATGAATACCCGAACTCGACCGTGTTTATATTTTTCATCTCTCTTTCATCGTCTCGCTCGCTAAGTATACCCAGCTTTATAATATGTTTAAGAATGCGCGTATATAGCTGTGTATTTAATTACACGCGTGTATGTGTTTTGTATAAATGAATATAAAAGTGAATGCTATCCGTAGTACGTTTGTGTAGGACTGTGCAGGTCGTCTATGTAAAATTGTACTGCATATAAAATGTTACGATTGTGTCTGTGTTTCGTGTAAATGGATACGAGTGTACATATAATACGCAGATTATAATGGGGGGAAAAAAGTAATTAAAAAGATTTAATCGAGTTTATGTGTGTACAATAAGTGCGCAGAGTAGATTTATATGAATGAAGGTTTGCATGTCTATATCGCAAAACGTTTGTCATTGTATTATAAAAAAAAAAGGTAAAGGTAATTAATGTGTGTAAATGGTTTTTTATTTCTTTATGTTTGTCTTGTTGTTTTTGTGTTTCCTTTTTCAATGTATCGATTGCGATAAGGATTCAGGGTTTGGACTCGGAGACGGAATGATGATCGCGGATGTTGGGTTAGTTTTACCTAATTAATGAATGAATATGGAGTTGGTTTTCGAAAGTACCTATGTACCATATGCGAATGGATTTTTATTGAAAAAAAAAAAAAAATCACCAACGGTTGTGTGCATGAAAATGTTAATTTTTTTTTTTTTTTTTCGTCGATGCATTATAACTACTTAACGAGGGAATTTACTCAACTGTCTGGCTCCCGTTTGAACGAAACTTTTAGATAGATGAAAAGAGCATGTTGAAAAGCCTCCGGAACCTAATTTTCAGCTGTTGAAGTTCATTTTTGAAAAACCAGCACCAACTATCTACGATTCAAATACGTAAAAGTGTTCATCCAGTGATCTTTTTTGCGAACCAAAAAATTGAGCTGCTCAAATGTCGATACTATCCGCCTTATTCGAAAAAGTGCAGTTTGGGAGGGAGGGTGGAGGACCACTTAGGAGGTAATTTGGGGTACATGGTCTGAACCGAAAAAACTCGACGGATTCGGGTTGAGGTACTTCCCCCGATATCGAATATGTAATTTTTTTCCTTTCCACCCTGCA
>FIZR01015236.1:0-14973 GCA_900060175.1 Ferrisia virgata
ACACCAAGATATGCAATTTTCTTTATAACAATAGAAAAAAAATAGAAATCTGAAAGAGGGAGGACGTTCCTATTAAAATTAAGAGCTCTTACGTGGAGAGAATTTTTTTTAGGTGTTTACCAACCAGTTTTTCAGGGTACCAAGTGAAAAAAAAATAATCGTTTTTTTGACCCACCCTAATCCATATTGATAAACATTATATCGACTGGAGTCTGAAATTAAATTCCTAGACGTTTAGTGACGAGGCGGAGGTGAGTTTTAGGGTGAAAAGTGAAAATTAATTTTTCTAGCATACAGGTACGATATGAAAAGATGAACTAATACATTCCAAATTCAGCCTGCTAAAACTAATTAAGGTAAGACTGTAGAAATCTGACTTCTCCATCATTGCTCACTAACACAGGCTCCAATAATTGACCTAAAAGATTGATAATTATAGATAAAAGCTGGTGCTTGGGGCCAGGGAGTGTCTTAGGTATAGGATATTTTTGATTTTTCAGCTCCAAACTACCCATTTCTAGGCGAAAGAAAAACTGGCTCCTAGAGCGTTTTAGAAGTTTTGCTCACTTACATAGATCACCTTGATTGGCCTAAAATCTTGAAACATGGTATGCATAGATCAAGAAGGTATCTAGAATATGTCTGAGGTGAGTGGGAAGGGAGTCTGGACTTTACATCCTAAAATTCCGCCTAATCATTCGACATTTCAGAGGGAAACGTACCTAATCCAAACCATAATTTAGTAATATTTTACAAACTGAAAAATAAGTATATATTTCTCGATGTTTTCAAAGATTCATAGAAAAATTCTACTACATTAAATATACCCAAGTAATAACAGTATATTGGTTATATTGTTATTTGTAATTCGGTACATATGAATAAAAATAAAACACATATTAAATTTCAGTGCTTATTGCGACACTTTAAAACATTGAAAAAAAAATTTTCACATAATTCGTACATTATAAACTCATCATACAACTTGTTACACTCTGTTTCAGTTCAGAGTGGAAATTTGATAACGAGTTACCAACATTTATGAGCAAGGAAATGCATCAAGTTGTACAATTAAAAAGCCATATACTTTTAGCTTTTCTTGTCACCACTGTATCCTTCCCCTCCCGTTGTCATCAAACTCGTTATCAAATTTCCACTCTCGACTGAGACAGACCATAGTACATAATTATTGCAACGAAAAATTTCACACCATTAAAAGCATCGATAAATAAGCTGTCCGATACGAACGCACCTTGCAACAAATACCAGAATTTTCATCAACGGATTCTCGAATGGATGCCATATTGGAAAAATTCTCGTCAGATGGGACTTCTTAGCCAAACGTTGCATCAACTCTGTTTCTAGATCGAAAACCATATCCGCACAAAAGTGAAATCCGAACGACATACATACCGCCGGAATCATGAATTTTTTAATACCATTTCCAAGATAGTCGAATATTTCCGGAAGTCTTATAGGACTCGGAGTTAGTTGATGTTCGTGTATAAGGTCCAAAATATTCTCGATCATATCGTACACACTGTAGACAATAAACGCGTACGCCATCTTCGTCGCAATAATCAACAGTACCGGTACGATTACCTTCACTGTAACACCTTTTTCAACATCTGCAGCTGTTAAACTCGTCAAATAGAATATAAACGCCATACACATTACGAAAGTGCCTGCGATATCATACGCTACTAAAAAATCTCTCGTAATTTTGTTCGCTCGTCTGCTAAATAAAACTCTGGCAGCGATGATCCCGAACGAGGTTAAAAAATTTTCCATCTCAAAAACGCGAAATTTTTCGAACAAAATTACAAGATTTTTTTTTCTTTTTCACAAATATTCGATAGATATTCTTTGATATAATATTTTTATCAACGATGCAGCGCGTAATTCTAAACAATTCATTTTAAACTGAGCATCTAAACTTACGAACTGTTCAAATTAGAAAACTTTTCGTGATCGCTGGCTGACCAATGTAAAAAAAAGGTACATTCGAATGAGTTTTTAATAAGCTTATTTCACCACCACTTCAACTCACGTGATGAATAAAATTGACTCTAAACGCATTGATTATTCATTGAAAATGTCGATCGTAAAATAATGCATTAGAAAAGATATTATATTATGTTTAAGAAACTTTTGTCCTTCAAGAAGGGCCTTTTTTTTCCAATAAATACATATTCCTCTTGAACTGGAAAAAACGCTTACCGACAAGGTTGTAGTTTTCGAATGAACAAATAAAACCCTGAAAAAGCACATCAAAGTCACCTACTCAATCTACAAGCTAAATGCAACTGTCTATCTCAATTTGGAAGGAAAATAGACGCTGCATAAACCAACAAAACATTAAAAACTGCTCAAAAATCGACTTTTTTGAGCCTGTGTACGAAGTTGCAATAGGGTTGAAAAGTCGAAATCTCACTCCAAAAAGTAATGTCTACATTTTTTGCAAAATCTGCAACACAAGTTTCAACCTCTTGTCTCAATTCGAAGAAAAGATATGCTCCGAAAAAATTATTTCCCAAAGTAAATAGTGAAAAGTCCCAGGAAGAAAGATATTCTTCCTAGTCGTTTAATGGGACTAATTTTCAGCCAGATTTTCTTCGTCATATTGTCAATGAAAATTGACAATGGGAGGAATATTCAACAAAATCCGTTCTATGGACTTAGAAGAGAATTACGACCAAATTTTGGCCATGTCAGATATTTAGTTTTATTTTACTTATTTTTTTCAAAACTAGAAAATCATTTGGTTAGCTCGATACCGACTACTAAAATCGATCAAATTTGGGAATTGAGAGAGAGAGAGAGAGAGAGAGAGAGAGAGAGAGAGAGAGTGTTGAGGGACTAAAATCGCAAAAATTGTTCCTCTAAAGCAATCGCTAGCCAATTCAAAGCTGCAGCTTCCCAGGTCAATTAAGACAGTAGATGAAAGAGTTTTTGTCCTTTTGCACCTTGAAAAAAGAGCTGTTCCTCCCCAACTCTCCTCCAAATTGAGCTAGGAAGTTGAAATTTGGTATGTAGACTTGGTAAAGCCCATAGATATGCTGGCAGGGGGGAGGGGATCAGATTTTCATACGCATTACAGCCCCTTAACAGCCCAGAAATTATTATTGGCCCGATTTTCTCATGTTTTGACCTTGTTCCTCGCATAATTTCCCTTCAAATTGAGCAAGGAGATTGAAATTCGGTATGTACATTTAGAAGGGCCTTCAATGTACCTTTCATGGATCTTGACTTTTCAGCCTCATTGCACCCGCCACAATTCTGAAAATGTTGTTTTTTGGCTAGCTTGAATTTTTCGGGTTTGTTCAGCGCATGATTCCCCTCCAAATTGAGCTAGAAAATTGAAATTTGGTATGCAGATTTAGTATACGTCCTAGATGTGTCCGATAGGCCCCTGTGTATTTTACAATTAGTATCCCTCTGCGCCCCTTCCACTACCGTAAATTTCAGATATGGTCTTATTTTGACTCGTGGACATGCACACTCACACATAATTATCTACATAACAGGTAATCTAACAAAGGAGATGGTTTCGATGAAGCTTAGATAGTCGAAAAGTGCACATCCACTAAACCCAAATCCAATTTTCAGCTGTCAAAGTTCATTTCTTGAATTATGTCGAAATTTTCGAAGTTTTTCCCAGCGAAGCGGTTTCTTGAAAATGTGCAAAAAATCGAAGAATGCACTTCTGCTGCAAAAATCTTAGCTGTAGTCTTCTTTCACGGCGTATTTTTGGTGGGCAAATTTTGAGGCGAGCTTTCGACCCGACACCTTCAAATGCTCTAAACGCCCATCGCATTTTCGTGAAAATTTTTATCTCAGTCGTACCGGTGAGAAGTGAAATTATTTTAAAACTTATTGAATTTTAAAATCGAGAAAGTAGCCAATTTTTGTAATTTTTGCTTCGATTACGCGTATACAGAGCAAGAGGCAAAAGGGCCCTCGAATGTATCAGCCGTCAGGTATAAACCTCGCCTCAAAATTTTTCCCTCGAAAGAACACTGTGAGATAAGGTTATATGAAAAATTTTAGCCACTGAAGTGTATTTTTCGATTTTTTGTACATTTTCAAAAAATTAACCAGTGCGAAAAAAATTTTAAAATTCACCAAAATTTGAACAATCAACGCCAGCAGCTGAAAATTTGGATTTGAGGTTCTGGGTTATGCTCGTTTCAACTGTCCAAGTTTCATCAGAATCGCAGTCTAAGTCTAGTACTGGCCAAATTTGAGTGAGTTTGAAGTTGATAACGAGCCAAGTAAAGCATTTCAATCCTCAGGGAATAAATAAATAAATATTCGGTAGGGTCTAAAATAATCTAGCTAGGCTTTTATACAAATCCAAACCAGATTTAGTTGATATTCATCTTTCTTCAGACATGAGTCGATTAGTTAATTAGACTAAAAAATAAAGTTCGTGAGAAAGCAACGAAATTTGAAGAATATTATTCAAATATAATACATCGGGAGCTTCGATATCGCAGAATATAGTTCCATAATCCTTAGCAGATGGCTATATGCTTTGCCACCCCTCAATCAGTATCTTGAAACATGCAAATCCAATAAATACAGTTTCCTCAAAACAGGTGAGTATATTTTTAGATGCGTTACAAATGAAAAAATTCGACAAAAAAACAACGTGACTTAATTATTTTCATTGTGATCAGGTGCATTAAGAATAAAATAAAACGCAAACGTATTTGTAATGAATTTAAATATTACGATGTTTCAAGTTTTGAAAAGTTTGCAAGATTTGTACGTAAGAATAAACCGTATTCAACCAATCCGGAAACATCTCTTTTGTAACATTAACGAGATTCAACGCCCTCAAATATATCGGCTTTTGAATGATGGTCAGCAACGTAAACACGGTTTTACGTTGTTTCGGTGAGAAATTATACCAAGGCATAGAATACACCTCTTCAGCAAATGAGTCACTCTATTGAAGATCGATAAGAGTATCATTAATTCTAAATTTAATAATAATGATAGAAATATCAAGGTACCTGTTTCGAAAACACCTCCCCAACACAGCAGTTCAACAGCCACAACGCAGCACACGCCAGAAACCAAATCAACATTTTAAAAATCACGCCTAATTCAAATTGAGAATTCGAAAAAACCTATTATCGTAATCACAATCACAATATAAGTAATTATAGTCGTATAACGCAGAGATGATGATCGTAAATTGCATAACATTTTTTTTTTACTTCAGCGAAAATAAATCCGAATCCGATGGTACACGATAGAACGACACAATAAGTAAGCGAGCAATAATACTTCAAAAGCTTTTTCAGCGATAGCTGAATTCTGAAAAAAAAAAATATACACATTCCATATCCTTACAACGTAAAATATATAATCAAGATTTCGATACTCGAAATAAAACAAGATATCCAGGTACCTTTGTAGCTGTTGAAAACGTGCTACGTACGAGATAAATTCATTATAAAATTGTTCCATCGTATTCACTCTTTCCTCCTCCAAACGTTTGATTTCTCTGAAACGGGCCACTCCACTATTCGAAGATATAGCTTCCTCAGTCCGTTTATCGAGATTTTCGATTCGTTCAAACGTACGTTGCGACAAGAGTTTGAGTTTTTCAATCAATACCTCGAACTTATTATGCATTACGATTACACTAATAAAAATCGCCAAACTACCGCACACGTTTATCAATAATTCTGGTAAAACGATAGCATCTTGTAGAAGCGATAAAGCGCTTTTCAGCAGAGCGTTCTCGAAAGGACACCAAATGGGAAAAAATTTCGACACGTAAGGTTTTCTAGTAAAACTATCGGTACGCGTATCACTTTCTGGATCAAAAAGCAAATCACCGGTGAAATGAAATCCGAAGAAAATACACGTGACCAAAATCACCCATTTTTTTATCCTTATACAGCCATTCGTATCGCTTGTCTGCGGATCTGCATGGTTATGATCGTTGACGAAGAAATCAAGAATATGTTCGATGACGTCCCACAAACGATTGAAAAAAAACGCGTATGCCATCTTCATGGTGGTCATCATAATCGGTATAACTCCCAAAATGATAGCTTCGACATCGTAAATTTTCAAATCTCTAAAATAAAGTATACACGAAGTGTATATTATCAAACTACCACCGATGTGATACGTTACCAAAAATTTTCTAGTCATCGGATTCGCTCGTTTATCGAAGAACACTCCAGCAGAGATCCCGTACGAAATTAGTAAACTCTTCATCTCAAATGTATGTAATTTTTTGACCAAAGGTTCCGCAAATAATAACTTATCCAACACTTTCCACGGACTCGGTGCCATTTGGTACAATCTAGACAATTTCGTAGGATTCATTCTCAACTACGCGTCCGTACACACGCACACTTCTTGGAATTTCAATAAATTTTTAGAACCGTAAGCTCGATGTAAGAAAGCACAATTCAAGTTCAACTTGCATACTGTTAGAAGCCTTAATGTGGAAAATTTTTAATGAAAAAATCGTGCCAACCTAATACCTCGCTATAACAAATTTTTATAGATCATAGGAATTTTTCGTTATAATTAATTTATTATTAATCCTAGTTCATTATGGTTTTTTTTTTTTTTTTTTTTAGTATTTCCGATTATATATTCGAATATTAATATGGAATACTCATACAAACACAATTTCATACACTGCTTCAATTGATTACAGGGAAAAATTTGAAACTTGAAACCCCTATTGCTCTCAATTACCATATTTGATGATCAACTACTGCGCTGATGCTCAATCCCATCTCACACAGCTCCCCTCTTCAAACCACTTTATGGTTCTGAATTGGGTCCGGCTTCAGATTCGGAGGGTCGAAACAATTTCATTTCAATACTGCTGACTAAAGAGTATTACCAATGTCCTTTCTACCCTGAATCTTCGACGGAATTTATGGTCATATCATCATCATTAGATTTGAAACTAGAATTTCAAATTACTTCGTTCAAATATATGCATTGCCTATTTCAAATCTTACTTTCCTCTCCTCCTATTTTAACATATTCGCAGTCTCTGAAAACCATTCGAAAAACATTTTTGAAATTCTACCAAATAAAGGGTTACACTGCTCCCACCAGTAATGATAAGAATGATAAAATACCCTTATTCTCGAACTTTAGAGCAAACTAACTGATATTATTAGATCATCATCATCAGTGGGTCTTAGTCTGTTACAACCGTATTGCACCTAGAAAAGCGCCATTCATCACAGTCTCACGCCTTTGAAGCAGCTCTTACCACAGAGTCCATTTGCGCTTCGATGAAGTCACACTAGGATGGGCAGAATTCAGTTTTTTTTTGGAAATTTTCAAACGGCGGGGTAACAATAGTTGCGAAATTACCTCAAAAGGATATGGTAAGAGTTTTAGCCCCCTAAATCAATTTTTTCAACTTGCAAAGAACTCACTTAAAGTATGAAAACTTTTAAAAAATATTCAAAAAGTCGATTACAAATTTTTTTTGAAAATTGTTTCCAAAAATGAAATAGTTGTACGTATCTAAATTTAAAACGATCATTGGCGACAAGTTTTCATCATTATCTCTCTTTTCAGCAATTTTTAAAAAATGTCACTTTTTTTGCTTTTTTTTTCACGATTTTTTGAAAAACTACAATATTTAAATTTCAATCCTCGTAGACGATTTTCCAGGGGTGCTGGGGGGGGGGATCACAAAATTTTCTAGCTGAATGCATGCGTAGGGGAAAATCCACTTTTAAGTGATGGAAAAATGATGAAAAAAAAATTGATAAAAAGAAATCCGAAAAGAATTGAAGAATCCCAATTAATTCACTTATATTGGTAAAAAATAGGCAACTTGATATTTTGGTCCAAAAATGCATACAGGTCGTGAAGAAAAAAAATATTAAGCAGACATAAATGTTGAAGTAGAATTTTAGAAATTGAAAAAAAATGTTTTCAGGAGATGAAAAAAAAATATAACATTTATGCATGGATTAACCGGATTACTGCTTTGTGTCCCATTTACTCAGAAATTACTCGATCCACGAAGTTTATTTTTTGATGGTTTTATTCAGGAATATTATAACTTTCTTATGATGTGAGATTTTGGAGAAATTCCAACTTCATCCCTCCCTAAAATTCCATCATTAGTACAACCTGAATTAGGTAAATGTAAAAGTACAAAATATTAAGATTGCCACAAATTCATTTACCAAATTTCAGAGAAAATTCACCTAAACAATGTAAAATAAAAAAAAAAGGAAATTGGTTGGACAGTTTTATAAAAAAATGGGGCTAAAACAGATAAAATCGCTTCATTCGTGCATAAATGTTATATTTTTTTCATGTCTCAAAAACGTTTTTTTTTTTTTTTTTCAATTTATAATATTTTATTTACTTCAAGATTTATGCACGGGTAATATTTTTTTTCTTCATGATCTGTATGCATTTTTTGGACCAAAATATCGAATTGCCCATTTTTCACTAATGTAAGTAAATTAATTGGGATTCCTTTAATTTTTTTTGGATTTCTTTTTATCTTTTTTTTTTTTTTTCATTTTTCCATCACTTAAAAATGGATTTTCGCCTGCTGCATGCATTCAGCTAGAAAATTTTGAAATCCCCCTCCCTCTCCTCAAAGAATGGATTTTTCGTGTTTTTTCAAGAATTTTTTCACATTAGAAATTTTTTTTGGTAAAACTTTTTCAGAATAGATCGAGTATACTTATTTTTGTTCATTTAAACTTTGTTGTCTCCCACTTCTAGCCTTTTCAGGAGTTCTCAATTGGTATTTTAGCATACATCAGTACAAAATAAATGGGCCAAAAAAAGAGAAAAAAATTAAAAAATCCCTTTGAAGGTCTAAAATAGATGAAATGTGTCTCTTTAAATGCATTTCTTCAATTTTCAACAAATTTATTTTAAAAGATGAGGAAAATGATAAGTCTGTGGGGGGATAAAATGGAAACATATGATGATTTTGGGTTCAAGTGTGCAAATAAAATGATTCCATTTTTGAAAAAAATTTCGAACTTCAAGCGAGTTTTGCAAGTTTAAAAAATTGAGTTGGGAGGCTGAAATTTTCAACACATCTGTAATATGAAATCCAAGTTTCTCGCTGACTATCTTCACTAGGTTGACAAACACTATACTATTTCCTCTTCACGAAAGTGGTATCATTCGCACATCGATGTGCGGAGATTCTTCTTCCACCAATGATAACACCACCGAACCGATATTCTAGAGCCTTCCAAAATATAAGCTCACCATAGATGTTGAATAAATAACGGCAGAGATAATGCGCATCCTTGACGCATACCCAGATTCGCTTAAAAAACATTTAGAGTATTAATTTTAAACGAAACCCCCACCCCCCTCCACACCACAATCAAGAAAAAAGTAATTTTTTTAAAAGGAAAAAATCCTATTTTAAAGCGTGTTTGAGGGAAACTATGAAATTTACTTACGATGTACAGCAGGAACCCTGGCCTACCAACTAGAAATTTTTGAGAATTTTCCAGTCCCACAGGTGGGAAGAGATAAACAAATGAGATTTTTAAATCTCCATAGTCCCTAACCCAAGAGAACTACAGACCTTTCTTCTTTTCCATGATATGTATTTTAATTTGTACTTTCTACCAGAAAAGAACGGTTTCATTTCTTTTTCCAGTGCTGCGTCGTACTCCAAAATGATATGCGAGACCTCCCCCCTGCCCGATTGTATCTTTTTGGGTTCCTTTTTAAAAGCAGTTAAATATGCACTTCAGACAAAAATTACTCAAAAACAGAGTTGTTTACCATGAAATTATATTCTTGTAATTACCAAATTCCCGAATCTCCTCACACCCTCTTCCACTCTCCCATCCATGAAAAGAACCAAAATCGATAATAATGGTAAAACCTTGAAAATATAACTATGCACATTCTATGAGGCGATCGTATTAAGCAACTTTTTATTGGCTTTCTTTTCATAAATGAAAAGTGTGCAATAAGTTCACCACTCGCTTGATAATAATATTTCACAGCCAAAGTTGACCAGAAATTCTAAAAAATTTATTTTTATCTACCATTTACAGTAACTTATTCTACTGAATACATATTCATCAGGTTCAAAGCTGTTTTCAAAAATTCAATCATCAGTTAACAGTAAACGCTTCAAATTCAATTGAAAAAAAAAAAAAAGTATATATTTTGAAACTAAATAAGTACCCACATTTGTTCGGAGTTGTATAAGGTACAAAATTGTACTCAGAAATAAGAAATTGGAACGATAATATATGGAACACAGTTAAAACGCAATAAAACATGATGAAGGATTAAACATCTGTTAAATTTAGGCATCGCGATGTTTCAATTTCTGAAAAGTTTGCATGATTTGCACGTAAGAATAAACCGAATTCAACCAATCCGGAAACATCTCTTTTGTAACATTAACGAGATTCAACGCCCTCAAATATATCGGCTTTTGAATGATGGTCAACAACGTAAACACGGTTTTACGTTGTTTCGGTGAGAAATTATACCAAGGCATAGAATACACCTCTTCAGCGAATGAATCATTCTAAAAAAATTAAATAATGCCAACACTTTTAAGAATATTGTTTTTTTTTCATTATTATTATTATTTTATTGTTAAAATATCAAACTACCTGTTTAGAATACAAATCCCCAATGAAGCAGTTCAAGAGCCAAATACATCCACACACCAGAAACCAAATCAGCATTTTAAGAACCAAGTTAAACTCCAGTTGCGGGCTCGAAAAACCCTACATCGTTCGTACGAAAAGTATACACGTGTTAAAATCGTTGTGAAGGGCGGATTGTCGTTAATTTACCGAAAATATTCTTACTTCTGCGCAAAAGAATCCGAAACAAATGGTGAACAATAACGTATGGCAATAAGTCAGCGAGCAAATAATATTCAAACATTTTCTTCTCAAAAGACAAATTCTGAAATAAAATATTCCAGTATACAAATAAAGCTATCGAATTCTTCGACTACATTCGCATTCGGAAAAATATACGAACCTTTGCAGCTGCTGAAAACGTTTCACACATGAGACGAAATTTTCGTAAAAAACCGCCATCGTATTCGTCTTTTCCTCCTCCAGATTTTTGATTTTCCTCAGTCGTGCTGCTACTTTACTCTTCAAAGACATAGTTTCCTTTAGATTTTTATCGAGAATTTCAATCCGATCGAATGTACGTTTGGATGACGATCTCAGCGCTTCATACAAGGCTTCGAATTTCGTATTCATAAATAACACCGATAAAAATATAGTCAGGCTGCCGCAAAAATAAATGAATACTTCTGGCAAAACAAAAGCATCTTGTATAAGCGACATGGCGATTCTAATCAGCGTACTTTCAAACGGACACCACATAGGAAAGAATTTTATCAAATGGGGATGTTTAGTGTAGCTATTCATTCTGATTTCATTTTCCGAATCAAAAAGCACATCGGTGCAAAGGTGAAAACCAAAAAAAATAAAGGTAACGAAAATTACCCACTTTTTGATCGTTGCCAAACCATTTTTTGATGTTTCCGAAACATCTGTAGAATTTGGCACGACGTCGTAGTCGTTGATTAGAAATTCCACAAAATTCTCGATGACGTCGAACAGAAGATGGACAAAGAACGCATACGCTATCTTCATTGTGGTCATCACAAACGGTACGACTCCGATAGCCACTGCCTCGATATCGTAAAACTTCAAATCCGTCAAGTAGAATATAAACAAAACGTATGATATCGCGGTTATTGCGACATGATACGCTATCAAAAATTTTCGCGTAGTTTTATTTGCACGTTTATCGAAAAAAACGCCAACAGATATCCCATACGAGGTTAGAAAACATTTCATCTTAAATGTAGGAGACTTTTCAATCAATGATTCTGAGAATAGTAACTTATCCAACATTTTCCACGGATTCAGTACCGTTTGGTACAATTTCGCCAATTTCGAAGAATTCATTTTGAACAAAGCGTCCGTACACACAAAACGTCAAAATTTCAATACATTTTTAAGGCAGTACGTCCGATATAGAGGGAGCCATTCAGATTCAGCTTACGTGCCATTAAAATTCCTCTAATGTAGAAAAAAATTAACGAATAAATAATGTTACCATCAACAACGGTCTAGAAATTTCAGAGCATCCCTTAGGCTGGGCTGAAGTAAGCCCGAACCTTCTCAAACATTAAATAAATTATCGTCCCCTCTTCCCAGCAGGTGGGAAAGTAACAAGTGAGAGGGGTTTAAAAATTCCACATGAAGCCCACACGCCTTCGAGATAATGACTAGTAAAATATTGACGAACTTGTACAAAATGGCCCCTTATTAAATTTCTGCGTTCCTTGACAGTTTGTAATATTGAACGTTAAATTTCCCTCGCACTGATGATTTTTTTCAAATTTCTATTTTGAATCAATCTACACAAATTGAAGCTTAAAAATTCGCATTATTTTCAACAACAGAACAAGATCAGCCACTCGCAGCACAGTAAACTGACCAAACGGTGATGAGAAGCCAACACGCGACGAGAGAATTGTTACATTTGTGGTATTACAGCAATAATGGTAGGGGAAGAAGTTAATTAAAGGAACATGTACAAACCTTACCAAATCACAGTCCCATAACTCGATTTTTTGAGAGGAGAGCCGGAGAAAGGAGGTTATGGATTTATGCGAGTAAATGGCCCGCCAAAAAGCCCACTTTTTGCAGTCTATAAGGGGTTCAGTGAAGTTGTAACGCCTCGATTAAGTGAGAGGAGTTCCCCCCTCCCCCAACCTGAAACGAACTTGAAAAACGGTAAAAATCAAACCTTACGTAATCAAAAACATGAGGCTGGGTGGAGGGTTGCAGTGGGTTGTACGGAGAACCTGAATTTCTTCATCGTTAAATTTTAAGAATACCTCCATCCATACCTCATTCCCCAATTGACTTCCGGAGGCTGATTTTTTTCGATACGTTATACCTTCAATTTTCCATTTTTTATCGATTGGATTAAAAACGAACAATTTTCGAGATCCCTCCCCCCTCCTCAACACCCCCTCCTTTCCAAATTTTGAAGATAACATGTAGTTTTGATCCTACGTCTTCCAAACTTATACGGTGTTGAAGAAAAGTGAGGAGCTCCGGACCTGTGCCTTTTATTTTTGACAGGAGTAGGTATTCGATTTCTTAATGCGAGTATATTCAGTGGGAGGATTGAAAATTTCAAAACTGCATACAAAATTTATTTTACATTTTTTTAAAAATTAATTCAGTAGTTTTCAACCGCGGTTGCCAAAAATGGAAAAGACAATCCTTAAACATCCCAGAAAACACGCACTCCATTCCAGATTCCTGCACAGTCATGCAAAAAATCCTCCTCTTAATAAAAGAACTTGACCTCCAACACCAAAATTTAAGTCCCAACCTTTCTGACCCCTTTTAGGCACTGGACGTAAAAATCTTAGCAATTAAAAACGCCCAGGATAAAAAAAAGAAAAGAAAACGTAATGTTCTGATTGTATATTTTGATGATATATATTAAAGTGGCTTTCCTAAATCGGCCATTAAAAATTCCCAAAAAATTGAAGCTACAAAAAAATGTTTTAAATAAAAGTAGTAGAACTTTAAACACTACAATCATTTTTCATTCTATAAATATTTCTGTGGACAGTACAGAAAAGGAATTATCCCTTCAGGAAGTGAGCGATTACTTGACTTCCTCGAGGTATTTCACTCTTATACTACTGCAGAGAAAGAAAAAAAAAAAAAAATGGCAAAAAATTACTCATTTTTAATACCCTACAATCCACATTCGAAATTTCTTTCACATCCCACTTATAGAAATTTTGAAATTTTTGATAATTTGATTAGCTGTATTTTGAAACCTGCAATTTCTGACATGTTTAATGAAAAAACCAGACACGAAAAAAAATTCAAACGATAGGGTTGTAAAACATAAAACATGAGGCTTTTTGTCCGATTTTTTTTTTTTTTTTTTCAATTGGCAACGGTGGAGTGATATTATTTTGAGAAAGCCAAGCACCCCCTCCCCTCGCTTCACTTCCTGGTGATTTAACCAGTGTTGCAAGAACGGAACGAGAACGGACAACATGAGATTCTTGAAGAACTGGGAGAGAACAAAGGCGAATGTTTCAAAAGAACGAGAACGGGAACGAGAACGCATAAATTTTCTTACGTTCTTCGTTCTTCGGCTAATTTTTTTGTAATGTATTCGCAACAATTTTGCCTGCCTAAAACCAATTTTAATTTTTTTGATATTGTGAGAAGGTGCAATAGAACTAAAAAGTTGGAACTCCCAAAAGACACATCTAGGGCCCCAACCAAATGTACTCAACTTCCTAGCTCATTTTGATGGGGAGACAGGGGAGGAACAGCCTTTTTTCAAGGTCAAAAAAAGGGAAAATCCTTCGGAAGAAGATGCATTCTTGCAACACTGGGTTTAACTCGTTTCTGGTACTAGGTAAAAAAAAAAGGCTGTACAATGAGAAATAATAAGTACTCAAAATTCTACAACTTTTATATAAAAATATTTTTTTGTAGCTTCAATTTTTGGGAAATTTTTGACAACCGGTTACGAACTACTAAACGGCTTCAACATTGAAAAATACAGAAACATCACTTTAATACGTATGCAACCGAAAATATTAAATCGAACTATCAAAATGGCAGAACCGCTGGTCGACAAAAATTCAAAACAAACTCTATCGACATAAAAAAATCCATAAAACCGTGGGAAAATTTATCGCATCTAAACCGTACAGACGAAGTGACCATCACACAACTCACACACAATCATCTATTTCTTATAATTTCTTGATAAACCTTACCATTTAAAAGTTATTGAAGGTTGTATCATAATACTTTTGTCTTGAGTAGTTATAAAATTCATAAAAAAAAGAAATTTCCTTAAAATATTGAAACTTTAACCTTCAATAACTTTTAAACGGTGAGGTTTATCAAAAAATTGTAA
>FIZR01015238.1:6434-49093 GCA_900060175.1 Ferrisia virgata
CCCCCCCCCCCCAATACAAAACTCCTGAATATGATCAAAATTTTGAAAATCGGGTAAAATCAAGTGGCATGTCGATTCTAACTAATCTGAGGGCACTGAATGTGAGTATTGACGTATTTTTTTATCCAACCGCCCCCCCTCTTCCTCAATATATCAAAGTTCAAACAGTTGAGGAAAAGTGAAGTGACACATCGATTTCAAAATGATTCTGTAATTCCACGTTTCAATATCGGATTACTATTTTGATCCAACATCTCCCCCCCCCCACAGAACCCCAAAATACGATCAAAATATTTTAAAAGTCGAGAAAAATTAAGCGACATCTCGATTATTACTAATTCGACGTCACTGAATTTGAATATTCACTTGAATTTTTCATCCGATTCTTCTAAACCTGCCTTCTCCTTCCCTCCCCGCTATCTCGGGACAAGTGAACTGACACATTCGTTCCAACGAATTACGAAATTCCAATTTTGAATACCGGATTGATTTTTTGATCCCCCCCCCCATCCAGACAGAATCCTTTCGATATGACCAAAATTTCAAAAAAAAATGGGAAAAAATCATACGTTGTACTGATTTTGAATATTCGCTTATTTTTTCAGATACATCCAATACGAACGTCCCCCCCCCCCCTCCTCCCAAGCTTGGTGATCACAAAAATGGGAAAAAAATAAAATAGTGCGCAAGTGTACTATGGTCCCATTTCAAATTAGTTTTTTTTTTGAAAATGGTTTCCTTTCTCACACCAAAGATTGACAAAATTTACTGTGTCTGGCTTCCAACTCGTAGTAAACAAATTTCGTGAATTTATCGTAAATCTGAACAATATTTCTTTTCAACTCGATTTTTATGAGCATCAGTTACCCTGGATGGATAAAAAAAAAAAAATCTCCACGTAAGGCGAATGAAAAAGGAAGATTCATCTATTCTCGACTTACAAAGGTGCCAACGTACATATAAATAGGTAAATATTCAAATTACACATTATACATTTTAGGTAAATAAAGTACCTACATCATTTGTACACATTTGTACAGCAGCATTCAAAATATGTATACCTTTATAAAATAACGTGCATTTAGGCAGGTAAATGAAAAAGGAAGATGTACATATGGATAAATGGGTACATCGTATCACATACATACAAATATATATGTGTATATATATTTATATGCGAATATAAATGCTGTCCTTTTTTTCATTTCGTTGCTGTATTAAGTAGGTAAGGTATACACATGGGTAGGATACTAGAGAGCGAGAGAGAGAGAGAGAGAGAGAGAGAAAGAAACAGAGAGATAGAGAAAATAACAGATAGAAAAAAGTGAAAAAAAAAATAATAATAAAATAAAATAAACAGTTACCAGCACCGATTTGTATAGCGAAATCCGTTAAGCGTAAAATTTAATAAGTGATAAAATTTGATACGGCATGCAAATTGTGTTAGTACACGAATGCAACCACGCAACGTTCTACATTCAGTTTTTCCTCGTACTTTTCCACGTCTCACATAGCTTTTTCTCTTTTCCGTTTCATTCCATTTTACACGTAACAACACGTTGCATCTAGCTGTGTGGGCAGAGGCAGAGGTACAAGTACCCGGTACCCGGTACCCAGTACCCAGTGCCCCACGCTGCTGCTAGATGCTACCTCCTTCGCACAGCAGCGTCAGTACCAGCTGCAGCAGGCACATTTCACGTGCAAAAACGCAGTCATTCTGATACGCTTTTCGTCGTCACTCGGTCCGCAAAAGAAAATACCACTTTCACTGTGTAGTCTGCGTACGCGATTTTCATCTACCCCCTTCCCCTCCCCCCATTAGGCTGGAATGTTGCTCGCTACCTTCTCCCTTTTCCCGTATTTATTCGAGCCCCCCCCCCTCCCCCGATTAAGACATATACGAAGTATGAACAACAACAGCGACAATAATCAGCGGGCAAATGAAAAATATCCTTCCGAGCAAATGATCGTAGGACAAACAAAACAAATTACAGGTGGGGGGGAAAAAAATCACACCGAATCGGATGGGTTACACAACTCTTACTTTAAGTTGTGAGGGTAAGGAAGGGTCGATGGATACGTTTACACATCACGTTGACTGCTTCCGGAGCGAAATTCGAATTGAAGAACGATGATGACCTGCAACAATATCTGAAAATAATTAAATACACGTAAATCGTACACAATACGAGAATAATGGTATAAATCGTATCACCAATAAGGGGTGAAAATTTCCAAGCCAACACTTTGCACGTGTAATACAAATAAAACTTCTTTATAAATAAAATTCTTTTATTATACTTTTTTTTTTTATAAACGTTGGGTTAGAAAAAAAAAAAAAAAAAAGTACATACCTTATAAAAAAATATCTCAAGACCACAAAAAAAATGGCGGGAAGAAAAAAATCAGTTAACACGGGTTATTAAAAATATTACGACTGTAAAAAAAAAAAGTCGCAGGTACTTAAAAACCTAATCGTATTAGTTCCTTTGAGAGAGAGAGAGAGAGAGAGAAAAAAAGTAGTAATAAATAGGTTCGAAAAATCGACATTTCGAATAATAAAAAAAAAAAAATTAGAAGAAATTACGTATAAAAAAAAATAAATAAATATATATAGAAATTACAAAATTATTGAATGTTTGGCAGCAATATGACTAAGTAAGTTCGATTTACGTTTCATACTGACGGGGCAATATGGACAATGAAAATTAGGCTGTTTACCACACTCGTAGGTAATGTGTCTCTGTAAAGTGCACTTATATCGGTACATTTTATTACATTTAGAGCATTTATATTTTCGACCATTATTCAACATGGCTAATCGAAAAAAATTCGACTCGTAATTTTCGAAATCGCCCGATTCGTCCATCAAGACTGAAACAAACAAAACAACAAAACGATATCCGGTATTCAATTTAACAAGCTCGCATTTATCACCCTGCCCAGTATAGACAGAAAAAAAAAAAAACGAAAAAAAAAAAAGGAAAACGAAAATCAACGAATAAAAAAATATTGTAAGGAAATCTGAAATCGTACCAACCTTGGTTTTGATCTGTGTTCAAATTCGGGTCAGTGTATCGATTGATTTTTATTTCTCGAAGATCGAGACTACACACACACATAGTCTAGTCGGCGCACGAGCTTTGGCCAAAATTAATTCTCAACGAAAACAAACGATATTAAATAAAAAGAAAAACAAAAGGGGAAAGCCAAAAAATAAAACACAAAGCGTATTATAATAATGAATACTAGAAACAAAAAAAAAAAAAAAATTAGCATCGCTTTCAGCTGCTGCGTAAACACATCTCGTATACGTAATAAGTATAAAATATACAAAACAAATCGAAGAAAAAAAATTAAAAAACAAAAATAAAACTTTTCTATCTAAAAAAAAAAAACAATATTAAAAAAAAAAACATTAATCTAGTAACAAATACTACGGCATTAAAATTCATCTTCGATTAACGAAATGAAAAAAAAAAAAAATTGTCAAAGTACATAAAAATTAAAAAAAAAACACACACGTGGTGAAATTATACGCATGCAAAATTCTCTCTTATCGCGTTATCTACCGCATACAAACGATAATATACTCAATCTATGACGTCTATGTAGCGCAATGGCTAATTAATTTTACCCGATTTTGTTTGTTTTTTTTTTTTTTCAACACGTCAGTACTAACTAGAACCTTCGCAACATTAGTTCAGACCCTCCTCCCTTCTCCTATATACCTTATAAGTGTATATTTCGACGTAGCGAATACGAGTACTTTTCGAATAAATGCGCGAAAAGTGTATCTGTGGCAGCTTTTTAACGTATTATCGCGAAAATTCGAAATCGAAACAAACGATAGTACGTAATTGGTCGATAAACTTCCCAAAATATTGTTTGTAACGATAAATATATCCGCACTGCAGCGAATAATTTCTCATGGAGAAAATATTACGAAGGGGAGATAACGCTTAGGCCTATCCAACTTTCAGTATAGGACCCTATACTGATTCCAATTCGACGTAGAGTAAAATAAAAGTGCTCGAGGTGACTTAAAAAGCACACAAATTGGTGAACAACTACGTGAACAGAATTTTGGTATCGCTGCAAAGTTGGACGGGGTGAGGAGGAGAGGAAAGAGGAGCATCGTTAGAATTATATCTGGAATTTAGAGAACAGTAATGTAAGTTTCGCACTCACTACTCCATTGAAGTGAGGGTGGCCAGGGGCAGAAGGAGGTGATATTCCAAACATTTTCGATAATTTGCAAACCAAAATTAAAATCCATAGGTCGATTACGAGTTGCAGAAAAAACGAATGAATTGAAAGGTCCAAAAAGTCAGCACCAATAGCTTTTCTCGAAGACCAAACATGGGTAAAATCTACACATCTCTCCTTTCACTGACAATTTTTGCGATTGCCATTACCACATCCAGCGCCTATAATAAATCTTCGAGCGAAATTTCAGCCTACTGGTTCAATTTGGAAGTTTAGAATATGCGAAGAACATTCGACTAAAAAAATAATAAATTTAGGCTTCGGGAGGGGGAGGGGAGGAGGAGATGCAATGGAGCCGAAAATTATAACTGCCAAAAAAGTTATCAACGATCATACAGAATTCAGATACCAAATTTTAGCCTCCCATCTTGATACATGGCGAAGATATGCGGGGGACAAACAACCACTTTCTTGGGGCTGTGAAAGGGTGCAATGAGGTTGAAAAATCGAAACCCCCGAAAGACGCTTCGAAGACCCTTAATAACTCAACTTGCCAAATTCCAACCTTCCAACATAATTAATACAAGAAATATATGCCCCGAAATACATATTTTACAAGATCAGAAGGTAGAAACCCCCTCATATCCCCTCTCCTAGTTAACGTAAGAGGTTGGTTTCGGCTTGAGATATACATATTTTGGTTCTCTAGCAATTGGTTCAAAAATTAACAATTTTTATGATTTTTACCCCTTCGCACCCCCTCCCCCCAATTTGAACAAAGCTGAATTTTCACCCAAGGTCATCCCCACTCATATGCATTTAATCCGGCATCAATCTAATCTTACTGGTCGAATTTGAACAATTCTGTTCGGTATTGAGCCCAGTGAATTATTTTGAGGGAGAGGGGATATTTAAAATGAATATTTCAAACGCCCAAAAATAGTCTGAAAATAGTCTGATCTTCCCTCCCTCCCATCAAAAACAACCTCAGTGTTGTTTTACATTTCTGAAGCAAAATTTCTTGAATTCTCAGCCCCTTCTCCCCCCCCACACACCGAATCAATAACAACCCTTTTGCTGTTCTACGTACAATCCCCCCCTCTTCCTCCTCCCAATAAAATTATTCAACTTTTCGGCCTCCTCTCACCCCCACCCCCAATCCAATATGGCGCCAGGCCTTAATAGTCTGGTTTTCTTCAAGTGTGAGAAACCGGTTTTATGACCTCCAAACCAATCTAGTAGGCTGATTTTTGTAATATTTCCGTACCTGTCAAAGAAGTACATATAAAATTTCAAATTTGCTGGTGATTGCTTTAAAAATAAAGGTATTCTGCAATTTTTACCCCCCCTTCCCCTTCCAGGGTTCTTTCCCTTCCCGAATATTTACAGTACAAGGATTTCTCATTTGGTAAATCCGTGACTTAATATTTTAAAATCACATGAAAGGAAATGGATGTAATTTGGGACACATTCACGTCCCCTTCCTTCCCTTCCGTTGATCATGACAGGCGTTATTTGAAAGCTGGTCATATTCAAAGATCCCATCGGGAAATCACAGGGTATGTAAAAGAATCCGGTGGAAAAATGAGGAAAATCATTTCGAACGTTCAACTTTGAAAAAATACCAAAATCCAACGCATCTTACAATTCGTATCTACATAACGGTCCGAAGCTAATTCTTTCATTTCAGTTCCTCACTCAGTCCTGACGATAAATCGATACGAAAATTACAACTCAATTTTCTAATACTTTATACCCCATACAGCTGCTCGATATACCTGTATTTCCACCATTTTCAACCACCCTATATAGTCACTTTACGAGCATACCAACATACCTAAAGCATCATTGTAAAGAAGCAAGAGGAAAATCTGCAGGAAAATAAGAACAATAAAAAGGTTTCTACACAGATAAATTCGCACTCCACCGCCGAATAAGACGTCAGGAGATTCGCCAAGAATAACACCAGTGAGCGGGATGAAGAAAAAAAAAAAAACAGAAACACCTGCAGCAACTCATTTCAAAGCTCGTTCCTCCTCTTTTAAAAACGTACAGAAAATTTGAACTTCATCATTCGTCGTATACATATTTTCCGCATAAATCTACTACACACCTTTTACATTCGTGGAAAAATAAAAACACACAAAAGAGATCAACTAAAGACAAAACAATGCAAAAAAATAAAAAAAAAATGTGTTCGATGTGTGATAAGAAGAAAACTAAAATAAAATAATCGTGATTAAAATACGTAGTAGGTAATTTGTGAAATAACATACGTCTGTGGTGGTAACACTCACCTCCTCCATTTCCGTAAAAATTTGCCAGCTCATCTTTTTACACTAGAACCTGCGGTATAAGAAAGCTGAAGGACCAGAAAAAGAAAAAGAAAAAAAAATTCAATTCATAATCCTGTTAGTAATTCGTCAAACTGGCATAAAATCGTTTTTTTTTAAAAACATTAAAATTCGGATAATCTATATTCGGTATATCATTAAGTTATACGTATACGAAAAATCATACATAATTATAAAAATGATAAAACTTTTATAAAATGAAAATTATATATTTTATCATAGAATAAAAAAAAAAATCAAATAAAATGTATATATATAGCACAAATAGAACGGCGGTAACATTACGTTTAATATTCTTCGGTTTTCATTAATTATACAAGGTGTCCCAGTTTCAATACAATGGAATCGAACTGATCTCTGATGTAATTAAGGAACGATTTACATTATCTATACCAATTGCGATTATTTAATAGGAATTTATCACGATATGGGCGAATTAAGCGCTACTCATACATACATAATAGCACTTAATCGACCCCCCCCCCAAAAAAAAAACCAACATTACGTACATTCTCAAGAATTTTCAATGAAACCGGGACACTCTTCTTTCGCATTGTATCGCAGTCGAGGTAAGTACGAAATAATTAATTTGCTAATATAAAAATAAAATAGGATAAATCATTGTCCTTCGTAAGGCACCACATAATATCACTGCGTTTTTTTTTTTCATTTGGTTTAGAATTCTTTTTTTTTTTTTTTTTCGAAAGTTAACATCCTAACCTTATCGGAAACGACAACGATATAAGACTCTTCGCTACGACGATGAGGAGTGAAATGATAATTAAAAGGATGATAAACCATTCGAAAAGCTACACTTAGTTGATAATAAATCTAGCTAGCTACATTGTACGTATATAAAAATACACATCGAATAAATAAAAATGTAAGTTAGTATAACTCTTAGGATACGATATAATATCACATATTCGTTCATCTATTAATGGTCCATCGTTGTAGAAAGGATAAACAATAGAATGGTAAAAAAAAAAAAAAATTAATAAATAAATAAATAAAAAAAATAAAAACAAACAGTCGTATACGGTTAAATTCTTTTCAACTCGATACCAAATAAAATACGAGGGACTGAGGGTATTTAAAAAAGAAAAGTAGGTAAACGGTGGCTTTTGAAAGACATCGCTTGCTTGTGATTTTCGAACAATCAAGCTGAACTTGTCGAAAAATGGCGAAACTGCGATAGAAATGGAAAAAACAAAAAAAAAAAACAACCAACCACCCTTACGACACCTCCGAAGAGTGTACGAAATCATCGAAAACAATAACAAATAACACCCCGACCCGATCTTACAGTTGCTACAGATTTCGCATCCTGCCGCAATACACAGACGGGCGGGCGGGCGGACCGGCCGGCCGGCCGACTTGCATACAGAGAAATGACCTTGAAAAGCGGAATGTTCGTATTTACGGTTTGAAATGAGAACCGCAACGATGAAGAGCAGGCGTTGCAGGCGAGATACAAAGTACATATACGTGAAGCTGCGAAACACCCTTCTCGATGATGTTCGAATATTGCATAGGCCTACACACATTGTAAGAGCTGCGATACTGCGGCTGTTAGCCCGTCGCCCTCCCCTCGGATGCTTCTGCCGTCGTGGCCGACGCTACGATTCAAGTTTAGCCATTTTGTAACAAGTATCTACTATACCTAATACCCTGCTCTGTACCCAGCAGCAGTAAATTTGATATACCTGGTATACGGAATGGCATACTTGCGGTACCTTTAGCAACGCATGCTATACGGCCTATTTCAGCAGATTTAAAGTTCTCCAAACGCCATCTGCCACTTTCGTGCATACACCGTGGTTGGTTGCTTTACAATGTACTTGCTGTTGCCTGGTTTTTTCATCCCTTAAAAATCGTCGCATCGCGTCCAACGTGCTCGATTCGCTCATTCTAACAGACTCGACATCGTATTTTAGACCGATTTTCATTTGGTAAAAATACTCGTCGTAACGGCGTAACGAAAACTACCTTGTTGTAGCGATGAATTTCAAAAGTTTCTATTAATACAAGCTATAAGATAAGTATAAAGCGTAGTCGATGCCTAATTACGCAGCAGGACTTTCTCCGAGGAAATGAATTCTCGAATTCATCGTGAACGATACGGTTAATGAAACGATAATTAATAGCGGATTCGTAGAAAACAGTAATTCATTATTAGACCATCTAATCGTCGACGAAAAACTGCGAAAAAAACAATTTTATTACGGTTGTACCGAAATTATTCGATAATTCGCGAGCAAACTGACTCACTATGAAAGAAATAGCCATTTGAAAACGTATTATTCAAAACGATTCGTCATATTTGATCTTTCACTCGATAAAAAAAGAACTATTTTAAAGACGAATAACAACTTTAATCGGTATAGAACGAATCGTTCGCGAATGATTTTTCGAAATGATTCGTATAAATTGTATTCTGAAACCTAACCTAAGATTTGTTTATGAAAAATGAGAAATAAAGCATCGTTCCTTTTTTAGGATAAAAGTTGATCACGTTTAAATGAATCGTTCGCGAACTTTTTTTCAAAAAAATTCGTCAAATAATTTCATTTTGGTTCCCGCTTTTGAATAAAGTGAATCGGTTATAAATGAATCGTTCGCGAACGAGTTGTTAAAATTATCCGCATGAACAATATCCTGAAGAAATTAAACATCGTTTAATCGTTAGAATAGGAATTGATCACTTTTGAGATGAATCGTTCACAAACGTTTTCCAGAAAATTCATCAAGTCGTGTTATATGGCTCTCAATTTTGAACAAAATAAATCGATATGAAATGAATCGTTCACAAACTTTTTTTCAAAAAATTAGTCAAATAATTTTATTTTGGTTCCCACTTTTGAATAAAGTGAATCGGTTATAAATGAATCGTTCGCGAACGAGTTGTTAAAATTATCCGCATGAACAATATCCTAAAGAAATTAAACATCGTTTCATTTTTAGGATAGGAGTTGGTCACTTTTGAAATGAATCGTTCACAAACGTTTTCCAGAAAATTCATCAAGTCATGTTATATGGCTCTCAATTTTGGACAAAACGGATCGATATGAAATGAATCGTTCGCGAACGACTTTCTGAAATGATCTATAACAGAGCCTCAATTTCTAATTTTGTGCATTCATTTTTTTAAAGTAATAAAAAATTGCTCCCTTTCAGTAAAAACAAAATTAAAAAAAAAGTCGTTAAAACTTCAATAATGTACTCGAATTTAGAACAAAGTGAATCTGTATGGAATGAATCGTTCGCGAACGACCTTTTTAAATAATCCATAACAACACATAACCTAAATTTTTAACGTTGGATTCATTTTTCTAAGTAATAAAAAATCGTCCCATTTTTGTAAAAACGAAATGAATCGTTCACGAACGTCTTTTTAGAAAAATTCGTCAAAACTTCAATAATGTACTCGGATTTAGAACAGAGTGAATCGGTATAAAACGAATCGTTCGCGAACGTCTTTCTCAAATGATCCGTAACAACTGAATCGTGACTCCCAAACCAGAATTGTTTTATTCGTTTACGAGCGAAGGGAATTTCTTTGAAATGAATCGTTCACAAATGTCTTTTCTGAAAAAATCATCAATATGTTGATTTTGTGCTCAGAATTTGAACAAGCCAGTCGGTGTAATGATGAACCGTTTGAGAACGACTTTTTAAAATGATTCATAAAACCGGAATCATGAAATTAGTCATTTTGAGATGAATCGTTCGCGAACGTCATTCCCAAACAATTGGATGAAAATTCAAAATATTGATTCTAGTCCACAATTTCAAGCACGTTTAAAAAATACTCTCTGATTCTCGTGGAGGATTAAACCGTACAAAATAAATCATTCGCGAACGATTTTTTTTAAAACCTTTCAAAGGAAATGATTCTGTAACAAAACTATGCCATTTTCTTCGAAAAAATTCAGTCATTATAAAATGAATCGTTCGAGAATGCGTTTTCTAAGACATAAAATTAAAGCTTTTCAATGAATCTTCAGTCGCCACGTTTCCTTGTAAACGAATTTAATAATTTCAAAACGAATCTTTCGCGAACGTCTTTTCCTGAATGGTTTTTGAAACAGCTATTTGAAAATTTCAAAAAAATATATACATCCGATTATTATTTCTAATTCGTACACGAAATGAATCAGTACCAAACAAATCATTCGCGAACGTATTTTTTAAAACGATTCATCAAAATTACAAAATCTTAGTTTCTGGATGCGTTTACAAAATACACTAATGATTAACCCGACATCGGTGAAAAAATTAAATCATTTCTAAATGAATCATTCGCGAACGTACTAATCAGAATTATTGAAACGACGTGCTCAAATCTTGATAAAAATACTCAGTTCTCGCTTTCGAAATATATAAACGAATTGTCTTTGAAAACTAGCGTCTTTAACATTAAATGAAATCATATGGAGTCAAATTGCTCGCGAAAGCGTGACTTTCTCCAAAGGATCAACAATGAACATAAAATGACTGGAGCACAATAAAAACGAATCTTCGCGAACAGTTTTTGGCATGGTAATTGAAGAAATGAAATATTCAATTCAGTTCGTAAAGTTTCAATCGAAATTCCTTTATTTTGAATTCATTCATCGAAACGATTCTTTTACAAGAATTTTTTCACAATTCACCTCGCTAGAAAAATTAATAACAAAATAAAAAGAGCTCAAAAGTCTCTCGCTAAAAGCAAACAGCAGCTTATCACAACCACATCAAATCGACCCTTAAATTTAAATTGATTCGAATCATCATATCGACAACGATAAAACACTCATCAGAAAAAAGCCCACAAAAGACCCAAAAAACACGAGAATAACCGAAACGGAAACCTAAAACGATATTCTCTCAAGATAAGCTTAATAATATAAAAATTTTTAGTTATTTTATAATAAGAATGGAACTACACTAAACTAATTTAAACCACTTATTACGTAGAAAAAATCTCACTAAGCGAACGTGGCAACGATAAAAACGAAGTTCGAAGAGTAAACCACCGAGAATACTAATTGTTGAAGGGAAAAAGCAGACCTGCCTCTAGGACAATTGACCATCGCGATGGCTATCGGCTATAAACCTCGCTTTCGAAGTTGGATCCGTCTGCTGCGCTTTAGCAGCAGACGGAAGAAGGCACTTACGAACACTTATCTGTATCGAGGTAATCCCGCCTCAGGGCTCGGCTATACTAAGTTTTGGTGAGCGAGGATGAGGACGACGAAGAGCAAGAATTGGTACCGTTATATTCGCGCCAATACGATGCCATACCGCCATCGTACAAAAGCTCTTGCTTATGCTTGCAATCGATATGCGTGGTAAGACTGCTTTTATGCTTGGTACGGTGCTCGCAGTAAGGGCACTGAAACTGGGGATCTTTACCGCATTCGAATCTTTGGTGGCGTGCTAAAGAGGTCTTGTAGTTGTAGACGTTACCGCAAGCGTCGCAAGGGAAGCATGCTTTGGAAGAGGTGGAAGCGGCCGGGGCCCCAGCCGGAACTGCGGCCGCTGCGGGCGTCGTTACTAACGACGAACCGCACGCTACCGGCTGAAAGCCGAACGTGCTGGTGGTTGAAATCGCGTGCGATTGTTGCTCGGACGCGGCGCAATGTTGCTGTTGCTGAGAGTGTTGCTGAGCTGTAGACATTGCGTTACAATAATCGACGGGCATCGATTTCGATAATTTTATCACAAATTGGGAGACTATTTCGTCGCTGGCGCGCGTATCTGTAAAATACAATACATCATCGCGTGTATATCGATAAATCTCCCCATAATACGGGCGCGGTGTATCGCGTTCTTTTTATCGTAATTTTTATTTTAAAGCTGTCACATTCGTTTTGGTGTGGCCTTTTTTTTTTTTTTTTTTTTTCGTAATTTTTATTTTAAAGCGTTCCCATTCGTTTTGTTGTGGCCTTTTTTTTTTTTTTTTTTTTAGTCATAGTCGCATTAATCGTTGGCGTTTTTAAAACGTCGTTGTTGTTGGGTGGTTGTTTGGTTGCTCAACACAAACGCAGCACACAAAATAAACAGTATACACACACATCGATTGCGCCGAAGATGAAGTAAAAACGAAAAATAATAATAATTGAACAGTAACAATAATAATAATAATAATAATAATAATAATAATAAGTATATAGATGAAGGGGGAAAAACACAATCAGCGTGAATGCACAACATTGCAAACGACCAAAAAAAAAAAAAAAAGAAAATGAAAAAGAAAAACAAAACAACACGTCTTGCGTCGAACACGTGGATCAATCTGAAACCAGCTTTCAATACATACCCTCTTCCCCTCTCTCGATTACAATTTTCAACGTTACATCATTCTATTAGTATATACGCAGAAATAACTCCGATTGAATCATATCAGATGCATGAATTCAAAATTTCTCAAATGTGTCCAAATCGTTGAAAAGAAACATAGCAATACGCCAATCGATCAGATTTTCGTAATATACTAATTGGAATTGGACGAATTGTTCTATTCGTGAAATTGAAAAAAAAAAATGGTGTGCACAGTTATTGTTAGGATCGCCACTAAATCTATACATCAAAGTTCAACCATCTCCTTCAACTAGGAAGGGAAATATGAAAGGAAGAAACTTCAAAGTCTGCAGAAAAACCACCCAAAAATTGACTCCTTCGAGGCTGTGAGGAGATGCAAAAAGGTTGGAAAATTAGACCCTCCCTCCCCAGAAGAAAGTCTATTTACATATCAAATTCCAGCCCCCTAGATCAATTTAGAGACAAGATGTGCTGGGAGCAAACTCGAAATACAGCAGTAACCACAAAAAATCACCTTTTCGGAGCTATAATGAAGCCTAAAAATTGAAATCTCCAAAAAGCACATTTATGACCTTTACCAAATCTGTACATCAATTTTCTGATTTTTAGTCAATTTTGGAAGAGAGATATACGTCGGATAAACTCAAAAAACGATAAAACCGAACCTAATCTAATATAAACAAAAAAAAACTGTTTTCTGAGGCTATTTAGGGCTGCAATGGGTCAAAAAATCAAACCCTTCAAAGGCACATGTAAAAATCTTACTAACCCTACATACCAAATTTCAACCACTTAGCTCAATTTAGAAGCCAGATATGCGAGGAACGGCCTCTTCTTCAAGGTCAAAAGAGGACCCCCCCCCTAATATCACTCTTTCTAATTGATGTAGGAGGCTAATTTTTGGATATGTTATTCAACTTTTTATTTTCTATCAAACGGCACAACATTAAACAATTTTTGGTATTTTGGACTCTCAGCACATCCTTTCACAATTTTGGCCATAATTGAGTTTTGATCCGAGGTCATCGTCATTCATGTAATGAACCTACCAACCAAATTTGTATGATTTAGAGTCCGCATTAAGGCGAGTAAGTGATTTTAGTTTTTGGTAAAACATGAAAATTAATATCAGTACACTCAAAAATGGTCTTGGTGATCCAAGTGTAAGACCTCAAAATAGATTTTGTGGATAGCCCTCTCCCTGTCATGCATTCTACAGATTGTAACAACCAGCTTTTTTTTGATACTATCATCATCAGCAGGTTTCAGTCGCTTATGACCTCGCGCTTTGATAATGTCAGACCACATGGTCAAAGATCTTCTTTTAACCTTTCACCACGGCCCTTATCAAAGAGAATACCTTTTTTGAGATTTCCAACTTTTCTCTAATTCACATGTCCAAAATACCCTAAAATGTGTTTCTCGCGTAAAACACTTAGCCTGACTAACTTCTGTATTTCGTGACGATTGAAATGTTGGTTCATTGGGCTGCCCAGGGTATCCTTCAGCATCCTTCGCTAGACCAACATCTCAAAGGCATTGATTCTTCTTTTATCATCTGCCTTCAACATCCCATGTGTCTGTGGCATATAGTAAAACAGTTTACATGTGACATTACGCAGTCTGATCATAGCTGATTTGCTCAGAGCGATTCGGCGCCATATTTCTGCCAACAAGCCTTCATCTGCTTCGATGATGGAGCGGAGCCTAAATGTACGAAAGCGTTCACCTTTTCATATTCGCTCAAAGGCATAGAAACTGGAAAACATTTGGCCCGATCTACCGCCATGACTTTTGTATTTGATGTATTAATACAAAGTCCGAGTTTTTCGCTGGCTATCTTTACCAGGTTGATGAGCTCCGCCATTTGCTCTTCATCCAAAGCAATCAAGGTGGTATCACTTGCACATCTCAGATAAGAAATTCTTTTTCCTTCAATGGAAATACCACTATTCCAATGTTCTAGAGCCTCACAAATTATGTGTACACCATAGATGTTGAATAACTGCAGGAATAATATACATCCTTGACGTACCCCCTGTTCCACTGGAAAAACCTCAGATTCTTCACCATCAACTCTCACCACCATAGAACTGAACTCATATCGGGACTCCATCAAATCTACTGTACGAGCAGAGACTATCATCTCTCTTAAAACTTTGTAGAGCTTCTTCCAATTCACGCAATCAAAGGCTTTGGTGTAATTTACAGGTATGCTGAACTCCCTACATTTTTCGATGATTAGCCGGACATTCATTATCTGTTCCTATGTGTTTCTTCCTGGTATGAACTCAGCTCGTTCAGGTGGAATTTACCTGTGTAGATACACCTTGATCCGGTTGTTTAGGATTTGTAATAGGACTTTGCTGCCGTGTGGAATTGGAGCGATTGTTCGATAATTAGGGCATAATCTTGCATCGCCTTTCTCATACAAAGGAATCAGCACCAACTTACACAATTCAGTAGACCATTTATGACTTTGCCATATCACACTGCAGAGTTGCCATATTGCTTTGATCCAGTTTTCACCAAGAGCCTGCCACAATTCAGCTTCAATACCATTGCAACCAGGTGCTTTGCGTTTCTTCATCGCATTCACCACCTCCCTCACTTCATCAAGTAGGATGTTTGACTCATCTTCACCTGTCACTTCAACTGTAAGAACCAGTTGGTTTATCTTTGGTGTTCCAACCTTCTTGGTACAATCGCTCGCAGTATGATTTTCAGCAGTCCATGATTGCTCTAGAATCCCACACAACTGTGCCTTCATCTTTCTTGATCTCGCGAGTTCTGGGTTTAAAATTTCTAGCGATCTGGCATATTTTCTTGTATACTGCATCGGTCTCATTGCAGTCTGCATATTCCTCTATTTCAAAGCGTAGAAAATAATCTCTTCCATAATGAACAAAGGAGCTATGAAGTGAGAAGTCAAGATCTTCCTTTTAATGGGTAGTTTATACCCAGACGTCAGAACCTAGAATATGGTCCTAGAGCCGGGGATCAATGTTGAAAATAAAAGTAGTACAGTTTCGCAGGTGGAAACCATTTTTTGGAAGAAGTTGACTGATGTTGGAAAGTCGCTTTGCCATAATTGCTAGAATGAATGGAAAAAAATGTGTTGTAAAAATTAAAGCAAACTCGTTGCTTTTATTTTAGAGTCACGGGCCTCAACAGAATCAACATACGTTTCCTTTTAAAATATTTTTAAACGAACCTTCGCATAGAAATTGAGAGCCTGCAACAATAACTAGAGAAAAAGGGAAATCGTGACCAGGTTAGAATATTTTTTATTGACTTTCACTTCCTTTCCATGAATTTTCTAGAACTTGAATTTTCTAGAACTTAAATATTCTATCAAATACTTAAACTATCACACCACTTTCGTCAGCTGTTTTTACATTTTCATTCTCTTAAATAGTTTGTCGATCATTCATAAATTTTGAGCGTATGTTTCATGAGAGGGCACACTGTACACATTGAAGAATGAAATTAGCCAGGAAGAAATGGGGTTTCAAGAGTATGTAGCAAAATTTGGTTTCAGTTTGATTTTAGAGAAAAAAAATCAAAGTGTCTAAAATAAATCCGCTCAATAATCATTATGATACCATACATTATAACACAAATACCAACAACATGATTATATGAAATCAACTACCAGCGAGAAAAAAAATATAACCCATCAACGGAAAACACGCTATTCTAGTACAGTGATTATTAACGAAACATGATGGTAATATGATTTCATAATGCGAATTGAAAAATAAAATTGTTATAGTAGGAAAAAAGAGATAAAGAGAGATAGAGGGAAGAAGTAGTTCTATTAATGAAATTGTACACAATTCTGGATTTAAAATAAAAACGATATATATATATATATATATATATATAAATAAAGTAAGGACACCAAATTCACAATAAAATTTTTCCTTCGCCGAATTTCACGGCACAAAAACTTGGAAAAATAAGATGAACAGTATATTTTTTTTTAATATATTCTAATTACCTCAAATTTTTACTTTCTTCCCAATCTACCTCTCATTATTCTTCATTGAAAACCTACCGTTGTAAAAAAAAAGTACAATTTAAAAAAAAAAAGGCGTGCGACGCAAAATTCACCACCACGAAGCGTACAAAAATATACTAAAACACGAAAAAAGAACGTTTGCTAAAAAAGAAAAAAAAGTAACGATAAATGAAAAAAAAAAAAAAAACAAAAAGCGTTCCTTTAAAATAATTGTATTCTTTTTAATGAAAATAGTTGAGTAAAAACAGCGACTTTTAGCAGCCCAAAAGGAATTTCCTTACCATTTTATGCCGGTATCATCGTTATTATAATGGAAAAGTATTTCTTTTTGCTTGTTCATCGACGCAGTGTAGCAATAACAGCACTTTTTATTAAACCGATCACACTCACATTGTTGCAAATGCACTGGTCCCACAGCCTTACTTTGCTGAACTTTTGTATTAGAATTCCTAACCAGGCAGATTCGGTTCGAAAAGCCGAAAATTTTCAACCATTGTAATAGAACTTAACGTTAGATACCTTCAACAAATCGTAATAGTTTAGGAAAAAATGTGATGCAATTTTGAGAACCTTGACTCACATACGAAGTACGTGGTCAATTTTGATCGATTGTACTGCGCTAAAAACATTTTTAAAAAGTGAATTTTTAAAGATGAAAGAAGCTGGTTCAAAAATGAAAAGTCAGATATTAAGTAGAAGGCTCACTCTTAATATGGGCCTGATATCTCACAAAATCTATAATATACTAATTTTTAACATCCTTCGTTGATTGCATTGGAAGCATCCGCACAGGGGAGCAATTATTGAACAGTTGAGAGGGGCGATTGTGGAACGAGAGATCTACATCAAGGTACATTGACCACCTGGTATCTGACAGTAATTTATACCTCGATGGGCATACAAATCGGATCAAAATTCAACAATGAAATCATTTTATTCGTATCAATTTTAATAATCAACCCATATTTCTGTAATGTAAACAGTTCATTTGCACTAATTTCATAACCAAATTCATCGGTTAAAATTTCTACTTTTAAACTGGTTTATTTTAAAATTGGTTCATGAAAGCACGCGAATCCACAAACAAATCGGAACAAATTTCTATAATAAACCGGTAAATTTGCATTAATTTTAATAATCAGATTCGAGTTTAGAATTTTCAAAAAAGGTAGTACGGAAAAAGAATCGGAAAAAATATTTCTATAATAAAACCGGTTTATTTGCACCAATTTTCATAATCAATTTTCAGTTACGCACTGAGGAAAAAAGCATTACATGAATAAAAAAAAAATAGATCTATAATTCTTTAATGAAACCAGTTTATTTTGAAACCAGTTCATTTTTGCTAATTCTCATAATCAGATTCGTGTTCAGAACATCAAAAAGAGGTAGTAAGCAAATCCCCCCCCCCTCCAAGACCAAATCTTTACTACAAAACCGGTTCATGGAAGTAAGTGAATTTTCAAACAAATCGCACCAAATTTTTATAATAAAACCGGTTCTATTTGCATCAATTTTAATAATCAGATTCGTATTCAGCACCTCAAAAAAAGACATTAAGTAGGCGAATTTATAAAAAAATGGAACAAAATTTCTACCATATGAAATCGGTTTATCGCGTTCATTACCTCAAAAATTGGGGGTACGCGAATTTTCACGAAAATATACAGGTAGCTGTGCTTGAAAGTAACATCTCAGTATGGAACGAACTGGATACTTTGGAAACAGGAACAGAACACACATTTCCTAACTTTTTTGAGATGCTGGTCTACCAAAGGCTATAGCAGGATAGGGGGGGGGGGATTTGCCCTTGGGTTTCAGAATTCAATTTTTTTAAGAGACTATTTAGGCACTAGTGAAAAATGATTTTTAAACGTATTCGCGATTTTTTATCTCGTCACTGGTTGGTGGGACGACGAAAAATGTACTGGAGAGGGGGAGGGGCTGTTACATATATTTTTTTCCCTCGAATCTTCGATCGTATTTTCTCAAATTTCGTATGAGTGTGAATATACTTGGGGTCAGTGTTATGGGGAATGTTTCCAGATTTTATGAACCCTAAATATGCCCAACTCGAATTTTTTCAAATTTTGACCATTGCGCTTATGAAATAAAATTTTAAAAAATATACATCCATGTAATAAAGGGATCAAATACGCATCTAAAAAGTATAATTACAAAATTGTACCAAACCAGTATTTTCATTAAAAAAAAAATATATCATTTCAAACGGTCATTTTGAGGGTAAATTATGATATACATGGGAGGGAGGGGGTGTTGGTGTTGATTATTTTCAAGAATGACTCTTGTACAAATCTACAACATACCAAAAAATTGCGCAAATCAATCAACAAGCGTTTTCAAAAAAAATCTCAAGTTTTTCAAAAAAAGAAGCCCAGCCCCCCTCCCCCATATCTTGATAGTATACATCTAATACCAAAGTATCACGTTAAAAATCCACTGGGGCGAATTCACTATGCTTATCCCCCGTAGCCTTAACAATTCCTATTTTGAGTGCTGTGGAGGGAGCCACCACTCCAAAAAATTTGAAAAAAATATGGAAAATGTAAAATACTCCAAATAATTTCTAGAAATTTTTTCGTGTTTCCACATCAAAAAGGCGAATGCTACACCCCCCCCCGCGGTTTTCAAACTCCATTTCAAGGTTAAAAAATTTTTAAAAATTCCACAACACTCCCTCCAAGTATCTTCATATTCATACCAAGTTTCGGAAAAATCGATCGAAAATTCGCGTAGAAAAAAAATAACAACCCCCCCACCACCACCGCAAAGTACATCTTACATTGTCTCACCAACCAGTGACGAGATAAAAAATCGCGAATACGCTAAAAAAATCATCTTTTACCAATGCCTAAACAGTCCCTTCAAAAAATTGAATTCTGAGAACCCAAAGGCAACCCGCCTTCCACATCTTGCTATGACCTTTCAACCCTCTTGATACACGCTACCTACATTCTCCAAGAAGAGGGGCGCAGGAGGGCCTTGGACTACTCATCAACATTGAATGAAGAGTACTTACTGCCCAAATTTCATCAATTTTAATCAATATAAAGCGGAATAATCCCCTTTTTCTCCAAACCGACGCCATCTTTATGGAATTCGCGTAATCTCGTACTAAATTTTTTTTGAAAAAATTCCCTTTAGAAACATTCTCACTACCTGGTTAAATAATCGAGTGATTATTCTACGCTAATATTTCAGACAAAAAAAAAAAAAATTCGTAACAGAAATTTGTGAAAATTAATTCACCATTGATTTTTTCAAATCATAAACAAAAAAAAAACGAAATCATCCTCGATGATTATTTACATTGAAGGGCCCAGCAAGATGGCACGATAAAAATCATCGTATTCGCAAAAATCAAACCTATCTACGGAGTAAAATCCTAGTACGTCTGAAAAACAACCAAAAAGAAATCTCTCGTTCCGCATAGGACGCAAAATCGTTACGATCGAAGCTTAAAAATAACTTATAAAAAAAATACAATCGCTCGTCTCAAAATACATAGAAGAGAGGTTGTCGAGTCGTATTACGTCGAAAATTCCTTTAATTACGCATCCGTTAACGTACGTGTACCTCTCTACCTATATATGTATATATATATATAGTCGTACAACCAGCGCTACACATATGGTACGATACGGTACGGTACGGTACGTCCACAAAAATGTACGTAACACAACAAAAACGCTGAGGGATTCGACGTTAAGCACAAAAACCCATCATATTATACGTAAGTAAGTAGGTAGGTAGGTAGGTAGGTAGGTAGGTAGGTAGATAGGTATACTACGGTACGATATTAGCCGATAGGACACGTATACAACAAGTACATACAATTATACCAAAACGAAAAAACCGCCTAGGCGAGTACAGCAAGTAAACTAAGTACATCATACAAATAACGTATTGGTAGGGGGTATGTAAGGGAATGCGAGGGGAAAGGGGGGAGGGGGTACACGGACTTGGTAAATTTCAAAGCGACTTGTTGTAGGTAGATGGCTAGGTAGGTAAGGTAGATATACTTGCGAGTACGTTTTACGTGCTGTACAAGCCAAAACACCCGGCAGTCGAAACAGTTGAATACCTGCCAAAAAAATAATACTAATTTTCAACGCGAAACTCAAGTATAGTACACGTTAATAGATAAAACTGCGCGCTAGCTCGCGCTCCTCGTGGCTCCGTCCCGTCTCCGGTCACTCGCTGGATGTATTCGCATCCCAACGCCAAATACACCACACCACACATAAGCTGGCTAATAAGTGATACGGTATCATTGCGGCGTGTACGACTGACTACACGTATTACAATGAGAGATACGGGCACCGCAGCAGGTTGCTGAAAATACCATAGGCTTATACGACGATACCCCCCCACCCCCACCCCACACCCCCGGATAATGCTTTGTACTGTCGTCGTATCGGCGTAATTTTTCTACTTTTCTTTCTCGCTCGTCAAACATAAGGTTAGCTGGGGTATCTTTGGTAGTAAAAAATTCCTAAAGTCACCTCCCGATACTCGTATATAGTCGCTTTTTAGCTTATTCAACCTCTGCGAGTGTTATCGTGTGCTTTAAACGAAACAATAGCACGATTTTAACCTAATATTATGTTTATCGAACGTTCGAGAAACGAAAAAGACGAAAAGGAAGAAGAAAAAAAAAACAAAACAATACAAATACTATCTCATTTTACCACCCCAAAAAAGGAACAAACGAACAAACAAATAAGTAAACAAATGCCATCATTATCAAACACCTGTTTACAAACATGATATTGGTCGTCGCATTCTCGACTTTCAAAATACCATCGTCATCTCATCATCATCATCATCATCATCATCAACAACAACAACAACTACTTGCCTTTGCCACTCGTACGTATTTCAAAGTACATACAAAACTGCAATAGTTTCGCTTCGTTTATACTAAAAATTAATAAACATCGGGTACAGGTAGGTTATAATAATACGTACCTAGACCTTTAGACATTAGGTAAGTATCGCTCGCTCCCTGGGACAATAACGAATCGAACGTATCCGGTGATACGGTATTGTACATCTACATACCACCACATTCAAATATATACGTACGTAGGTACCCTTTTTTTTATAAGCCCCGACCAAGAGAAACAAGCAGACTACACAGTATTTATAGTATATTGCGCCTGATGCCTGATAATGGTATCAGCGTACCTGCTAAGAATATTATACGTTATTAGTGGTTAGTTATTTCGACGACACACACAAACAACGAGCAAAGTTGTCAAACAGAAAGAAATTAGAACCATAACCAGGTATACACCAAACAACAGTCATCATAACGTTGTCGCTGTGTCGTTTGTTGTAAAACAAAACGACGTTTCGTTAAAAAAAAAAAAAAAAAATCAAAAAAAAATCAAAAAATTAGATAACAAACAAAATAAATAAATAAATAAAAGCAACGCGGCGAAGCATTCACAACAAAACAAATTTTTGCGAATAATTTTCACTACTGTACAAATTATACATAATATGGTGCCATATTGAATACGATGCGCAAAAAATAATAACATTCGGGTAAGTAACACGTTACAATGCGACATATGAAAAGCATTCGGAGTTAGGCTACATGCAGTTTTTGGTGCATTATTATTATCATCATACACGATTAATATACGTAGGCGGGTAGGTAGGTAGGTAGGTAGGTAAGTAAGTAGGTAGATAATAGGTATAAGGTTGAGGGGCTAGGTAGGTAAAACTATACTTAAGTATATGTACTGGCAATCTCGACGAGATGCGATGCGCAAAATACGTAATTTCACGCGCATACATTTTTCAAAAGATTTTCTTTTTTTTATATACACTTCGTTTATGTATATTTATACGATTCGATCATGCATTCACCTAATGATACCTAAGATGCATTGTAAAAGCAGCGTTTGCTGCAGTTGTACGAGGAAATTTGCTAAGCTGCGCGAACAAGGTCCAGTTTATCAATGATCGGTTCAAAAGTTGACCAATGGTTGAACGACGCACAGCCGGAAATAATGGAAAGTTATAGCTGCATAACCGTCGGTCATCTTTTCAACCAGCGATTGATTAACTGCACCTCAGATGATCTGCCAAAACCCTAGGTACCTGTTCAATTCGCCAATATATCGAAGGGTATCCACGAAGAGGGGGTAATTTTGCTTATGGGGGGGGGGATTTGTCAACTGCGGACTCGTAATAGTTGCGAAATCAGCTCACAATCATGTGTAGTATGAATTTCATCGTTCCAACTCAATTTTTTCAATTTTCAAAAACTAACTCATGTTTAAAATTTTTTGTTGAAAATTTTCCTTGAAAATGGAATTTTTACAAATCTGTATTTTCTTATCATATTTTACGAAGGAAATCTTTTTTCAGAAACGCTTTTCCGAAATGGATGTGAACCACATTTTTACTCATGTGAATGGGGTACAATGAGGATGAAAAGTTGAAATTCCCAAAAAAAGCATCTAGGGCTCGAACGAAATTAATTTTACATACCAAATTTCAACTTCCTAGCTCAATTTGGGGGCAAAATGTGTGAAATAAACTCAACAAAGAAGAAAAACCGACGAAAAAATCATTTTTTTCGGGGCTGCGATGGCGTGCAAAGGGATAGAAAAATCGAAATCTCCAAACAACATATATAAGACAAATGTACATACTGAATTTTAATCCTCTACCTCCATTTGATGGTAAAGTACACGTGGAACAACTTTTTTTCAATGCCAAAAAGGGGAAACCCCCTCCCCTCCCCCCAAACACCCTTCTTCATTGACCTAAGGGGATAATTTATGGATATGTCGTATAACATTTTTGATTCTCTATCAATTGACTCAACGAAGGACCATTTCTTACATTTTTGCCTCTCAGCACCCCCTCCCCCAAATTTGGGTATAACTGAATTTTGATTCAAGGTCATCCCCGTTCAAAAAATATCAAATCTGCCGCCAAACTAAGCCTAGTATTACCCAAATTTGAGCGATTTTGGTCCGTATCGAGAAGAGTAAATGAATTTTAGTTTCCGGGAGGGGGGAGGGAATAAAAATTTAACGAAATAAATATCTGACGTGACCAAAAATAGTCTTGATGATTTTTTAGGATCCCAAAAAAGATATCGATATCGACGATACTACCCCCCCTCTCCCCACTTCAATTGCCGGAAGTCGATAGTTTATATTAGCCCGGTTTTCATTGACAATATGACTTTAAAAAAAAATCAGGCTAAAAATACAGAAAGTTACATTTTTTTAAAAACGCCTGAAAAGAGCGAAAACGTGTCACCAATGATCATTTTAGGTAGATTTATGAGTAACAATTATTCCATTAGTAGACATAAAGTAGGAGTTCAAGGAACATTTCTGTATTACCGGTAAATTACCGGGTAATTACCGGCAATGCAGAAATGTCTCTCGAACCCCTACTTTATATCTACTTTCGTTTTTGGAGAATACTTTCAAAACATTTTTTTTCAATTATTTGAAATTTTTTGAATTTAGTTTTGCAAGTTAAAAAAATTGAGTTGGAGAACTGAAATTGCAACTATATAATTTTAAGGTCACTTTGCAACTATATTGAGCACACTGTTTGGGGATTTCCTAAAAAACAGCTAAATTCGGTTCACCCTACGACCCGAATTAGGCGCTTAATAGTAGTCAAATGATCTCAAACTAACGTGGTAAACATTTTTGCTCTCAAAGTTCCAATTTACCTATCACAGTAAAAGCTCAAAACTAAAAAAAATTACGAAAAATTGGAAAAAAAAAGTTATTAAAAATGGGCTTAATACTCTTATTTTTATCCAAATTAATCAACAATGATAATTTCTCGTCTTTGTGCCCCATTTTGAGGAAGATCAAAAAAATGTTATTTTTCACACTTTTTAAATAAATTTGAGAAAAATTCGATTTTGAAAAAATTTTCCAACTGAAACGGGTCCAATACAGTTATTTCAACTCATCTATATCATTTCTAGCAATTTTTTTTTCACCTTTACTTTTTCCAGTGATTTTTAATAATCTTAATTTTATGAGAAATACTTCTGTTTCCCTTTATTTCTTAAAAAAAAAAAAAAAATCAATAGGCATGAAAGGACGTCTCTGATGACTTCAATGCATTGAATGGATACTACGTTTATTTCAACTGGAATTTTTTCAAAATTCAACTTTTCTCAAATTATTGTAAATATTTCAAAAAGTGTGAAAAATTACGTTTTCTTGAAATCTCCTAATAAGATCGTAGGAATGTAAAATAATCATTGATGACTATTTTTGGTAAACAATAACAGTATTAAACCTATTTCTAATAAAAATTTTTTGAAAAATTTACAATTTTTCAATAATTTTTAGTACTTTTTTAGTTTTGAGCTTTCGCTCAATAGGGTAAATTAAAACTTGGGTGGCTAAAATTTTTACCACATCAGATTGAAGTACTTTGGAAACTATTAAGCACTAACCAATGTCAATTTTCCGAAATTTGTAAAAAATCCATCCGCTGTTGTTGTTAGATGGACGGGAAAAAAAATTTTTAAACGCGAAATCCGCTATGCCAATTGAACTTTACAGCTATCGCAAGCTTACTTCCTGAATTTGAATGATTTAGAACAGGACGAAGCTAAAAAATTAATTTTTAATTTCAAAAAAAATGCACCACATGTTACTAAAATTACTTACATAATAATACTCATGAAATAAATTTTGTCTCGTTTCCTTACTAGTTGATAAAATAAAATGGTTATGTTTTGCTTTGGAAAATCAGGCTGACGATGTTGCAAATCAATCCTCGTACAACTGGTGAAACACATCCTTACATAACATTTCATATACAATGATGCACATTACTACGCAATACTGCGTATGTTCAATGCTCATTAATTTTGTGTTTTTAATTCAGCCAGTAGAATTTCGTCGAGCTTCCGTCGCTATCATTTCGGAAATTTTGCAACGATAGCAATTCGATTAAATTATTAGTTTCTTGCATTTTATCATACAGGATCTCTCCCAAGCACATAGAATTCCTTCAATATTCGCTACCCTGCCCACCCTTATCCCATCTATTCGCAACAAAAATATCACTTTCATTAATTTCGCTTTTTCAAAAAGAAAAAAAAAATTGCACATGTTCTCAATCAAGAAAAATACGTGACCACGCATAAATTACAGCATTTTCAACACCCCAGACGAGACGACATCACCTCAAGATGATGTGTAGTATTTCACACCTTATAATCGAGCAAAACCGATAACTTATGAATTTCTCTAATATCACACAAAGATCGAAGATCGACGACGATAATTCTAGCTGAACTCGCTACCTGCTTGGTACGAAGGTTTTGTAGTACGTGGTACCAGTAGTAGAAGATAACTTTTGCACAGCTGCCATATGGATTTGTTAATATTAAATCGAAAAAAATACGTAGCTAACATACACGATAGCGTGATAATAATAAATATAGTAGGTAATTGTAATATTGGTAATCTTACCTGGAGAATCTTGCAGACTATTATTACCATCTTGTGCTAGTAACGAACGATCGGTTGAGCTATCAAAATCTGCGAAAAAATTCACAAAAATACGGATTAATATATTTTTTTTCACAATCTACGTAAGATATTATTTGAACCAGATTGATTTTTTCGCTAATATAACCTATTCTGTAGGAATTTTTCATCTTGAGATGAAAAATCGCGACACTAACTCATCCTAAAAATGCTCAAGTGCGCCATATAATTTCAATCACAGATTTTTTTCAACATTTTGGACGGTTTTGAAAACTAATTTTAACAAAAACTAGATCATTAATCGAAAAAAGCATCGAAATGTGTCCATTTCAAACAAACGATTCCATTCAGCAGAAAGCTCTGAATTAAATGCCAACAAATTCAGGCAAATGATGGGCAATTGTGAATGAAGAATATGCACTTAAAATGTCACTTCGCATTCCAAAAAGAGCAAAAACAAAACTCAGAAAATCGTGGGTATCTTAAGAGAGCATACTGCGATGAAACGAAAATTTTTGAAAATTCAAATGATAAAACATCAAATGAGTCGATTTTTTAAACTGGATGAATTTTTTTTTTGCATGGAAATCGAGTAAAAAATTGGGAGAAATACGTAAAAAATGTACGAACTTGATCAAAAATCGCGATTAAACGAAAAAATTAGATGAAAATTGACCTAAAATACAAAAAAAAATCGCTTAAAATCATCGAAAATTGCCCGAAAAAATGACTAAAAATGTGTAACAAATGCAGAAAAATGACCTAAAGTATAAAAAAATTGTTGAAGTCATCGATAATTGATTAAATGTCCGAAAAACTTGGGCTGAAATATGAAGAAAGTGGTTTGAAATTATAGAAAATTAAGTAAAAAATTGGCAAAAATGAGGGAAAAAAGCAGATATTAATTGAAAATCAGAATAAGCGATGAAAAATAGGTGAAAGTTGACCAATAATGAGAAAAAAAAACGTTAAAAATGATCAGAAATTGGGTAAACATTTGACAAAAATACGAAAAAAGTACGAAAATTGATTAAAAATCACCGAAAAAATGTTGAAAAGTACGAGAAAATTAATCTAAAAAATAGAAAAAAGTCGTGAGTAATAAAACATCGGAAATTGCGTTAAAAGTCAACAGAAATGCGTAAAAAATACAGGAAATTGATTAAAAATCACGAAATCAAAAATTGTTAAAGATCATTGAAAATTTGGTAAAAACTTCACAAAAATAAGTAAAAAAAGTCCAAAAAATTGTTCAAAAATCACAGAAAAGTTTTGAAAAATATGTGAAAATTTACTTAAATAAGAAAAAAGTCATTCGAAGTCATTGAAAATAGAACTAAAAATCATGAAAGTTGTTGAAAATTAGTTAAAAATTCACGAAAAATATGCAAAAATTGAGTAAAAAATTGACAACAATGTGTAAAATGAGGCAGAAAATTAATCAAAAATCACGAAATTATGTTGAAAAATACGAGAAATTTGCCCTAAAGAGAGAAAAAATTTCAATAAAGTCATCGAAAATAAATCACAAATCACAAAAATTGTTAAAAATTAGGTGAAAATTGACCAAAAATATGAAAAAAAAATCGCTTAAAACCATCAAAAATTGCCCAAAAAAAGTGAATGTGTAAAAAATACAGAAAAATTACCTAAAGTATAAAAAAACGTTAGTCATCGAAAATTGATCAAATATCACAAAAAATTGGAGAAAACTGAGCTGAAATATGAAAAAAGTTACTTAAAATTATTGAAAATTACGTAAAAAATTGGCAAAAATGAGAAAAAATACAGAAAATTAACCGAAAATTAGAATAAACGATGAAAAATAGGTGAAAGTTGACCGACAATGAGCAAAAAAATCGTTAAAAATCATTGAAAATTGTGCAAAAATTTGACAAAAATGAATAAAAAGTGCAAAAAACTGATCAAAAATCACGAAAAAATGATAAAAACTGAGTAAAAATTGACCTCTATCAAAAAAAATTGTTAAAAACTATTGAAAACTGCCTAAAAAATTGACAAAAATGCGTAAAAATGCAGAAAATTGATCAACTATTACGAAAAATTCTTGAAAAGTACATAATTATGGACCACAAACTTGAAAAAATTGTTAAAATCATTAAAAATTGATCAAAAAACACGAAAAATTGTTGGAACTTGGATGAAAATTTACCACAAATACGAAAAAAAAATCGTATAAAATCTTTGAAAATTAGGTAAAACATGGACAGGAATATGAAAAAATGCAGAAAATTGATTGTAAATCACGAAATAATGTGGAAAATTGTGCAAAAATTGACTTAAAATATGAAATAAATTCGTTAGAAGTCAAACTTTGAGTTAATTTTTCTCGAAACATGTGAACTTTAAAGAATAACTGCATAAAAGTAAATTTGTAGAACATGAAATTCTTGGCTATCATTTTATCATCAATTTTTTCCAGCGATGCTTCATAAATCGAGATCTTTGTAAGACGCGTAGATTTACTTTTCCAACGATGTAAAAATACGAAGTTAGGTTCAGAAAAATCTTATCAAAATGTCAGTATATAACTCAAGAAACTCATAAATGAAAAATTACTCGAGAAATCTTTAAATTTTCGTAATCTACGTATAAATTTAGAGGCAGATTGATGTGCGATCTTAACTAGGGCTGCAGTAGGCTCCTTGTCCTGCCACGACTTTCATCATCTAATAGATCTGGCTACCCATTATTGAAATAAATTTTTTTTTTAATTCGCTAAAATTCGATATTATGACTCAGGCAGCTGAAATTTCAGATTTGAGTTTTTTTTTAGCAGGATTCTTTCGAATACAGTATTTACGTTTTATCCGGACACTTCTTTATTCAGGTAACTCGAACTGTTTTCAATGTGGGAAGTTTTCTCTCAAGAGTCAAGAATTTCAAAATACGTATTCAATTCGCCCTCCACACTCTATGGTTGCTTTTGATTCTTAAGACGTAGACGTTGATTTTTATCGTATACCTTGAACATTTTGATTGTCCACTATACGCTTCCTTCCACCCACTACAAAATTTTGACCGAGCTGATTTTTGAATGATGCTCATTATTACCATTATCGAAATAAATCTGTAACCGATCTGAACCCAATTCAAAGACTTTCAAATAAGAAACCATAAATATAGTCTACTCACTCGTTGCAGACTGGTTGTTGTGAAAGGGTAATCCAGCCATAGACAAGTGGGAATTTTCATCGCGTTCGTTGTCGTTATCTTCGGTAGTGTAACTATCGTCGTTGGTGTCTTCATTATACGAGTCGTCGAGCTGTTCACTTTTCACCTTCACCAGGTCCGAGATGGAGGATTTGGTTTTATTGGATCCGTCAGCCAGGGCGGCGGTATTAGGGGTACTATTACAGATAGGAGGTACTTTGTTGCTTATCACTGGAGTAATATCCATATGAGGGGACTCGATTTTCGGAGGTATCGAAGGCGAAGGTACGTTAGCTTTACCTTCCATAGCGGGTATGGACTGCGCTTGACTTGGAACTTCACAAACATTACTCACATCAATATTATTGTAAGTAGACGTCGTAGACGAAGGATTAATCGGCGTCACGACTAAGCCTTCGCTTTTTATAGGAGGCAGTAACTTTCTGCGTTTTATACTATGCGAATTATTTTCCAACATATCCGACGATGACTTGGAATTGTTGTGGTTGTTGTTGTTGTTGTTACTGCTGTTATTATTGTTGTTGTTGTTGTTGCTGTTGCTGTTACTGTTGATACTACTGCTGCTGTTAGTATTGTTACTGTTGCTGTTGTTGTTGTTGTTGTTGATGGTGGCTGCCGCCGCGGCGGCTGCTGCTGCCGCTGCCGCAGCCGCCGCCAGCGCTGCATCATGATGATGATGATTTTCGACCACGACCGGCGACGATTTAAGGTACTTTTTGGACGAAGACTGCGTTTGCGTTACCAAGCTCGGAGGAGATCTGGATCGTTGTTGACTGATTAGGGGGCTGACCGCCGCCACGCTGCCGGATCCGAGTAATTTACGCGAATCGGCTGAGAGCTTTTTGTTTGAGTGAGAATAGAGCGAGCCGCCGACGGACCCGTGCAGCGAGTTATTGTCGCGTATAATACCGTTATTATTTTCCACGCAGTGACTATTATCCGTTAAGCCTCTGATTTGTAACGATTCGGCCGCCTTCAAAAACGATCCCAGCGTTTCTTGCGTTATATTCACTTCGCCTCGATACATGTAGTTCATCATGGCTTGAAGTTCTTGGTATTTTATGTCTTTCAATATTAGTATCGGAAATTTGTCGTAGTGTTCTCGTAATAGCATCTGTAAAAAAAAAGTGAAAGAAAAATTAAACGAATTATAATTAAAATCACAGAAATATCGTTCAATACAAATATCAATAATATTTTCAATCTTCGTAAATAAGATTCGGTATTTAAATGGCGAACATTCATCGAAAAACATCCGAAAAGTAGAAAAGACTTCGAAAATAGCGTTTAGCGAGGGGAAAGGGGGGTTGCCTTGAGACTACATATTCTTCTAATAACCATAAATTAAATCAATCCGATGGGAATTTCTCACCCAAACTGAACACTTGTTGTACCTGCTGAAAAAATGATGATAACCTTTCTTGTAGGGAATTTGACATCCTTTAATTTTGTACTACGAACATCAAGCCCCCATAACCCCGTTTCCTCTCAAAAAAAAACACTTTCTCGGGGGTAACAAAATTCCTTTTTCAAAATGACGAAAGACCTTCCCTTTAACATGATCCAAGAACGAAACCTTTCACACTTCAGTTGGCTCTAGAACCACTATCATTCTCATCTTAGCCTAATTTACATGGGGGCAGAGGAGATAAAACTCCACTCTGCGCAGCCAGATTTGAAAAAGTATGAAATTTTTGGATTCAACGCGAAATTTTAATACATTTTGATAGGTCGCATGGTTACGTTCGAAAAATAATTTTCGAATCAAATGTCATGGCGGGGGTTGAACGACATCAGCGGTTATCTCGATATTCGATTTGAAATAATAATACTAAATAATATTACAGAGAAGCGAACAGTTACCAGCCACGTGGAGCTATTTTATTGTCAAAATTGTCTAAAAATTGCTTTGAAATGGCTGCAACAATCGACTAGGTAGGGTTCCGGTAGAAAAAATTATATATTTAGTATCAGTAAGAGTTCCTCTTAAGTTCGAGTGGTTCCGACGAAGGTCCTAAAATGACGCTTTTTTGTCCACTACCTCCCATTACGCAAGACAGGATTTCGAAAACGTTTTTTTGAGATGACTCTAACGGAATTTACATTTTCCCCGCTCTTTTTTTACAGTCAATAAAATTTTTTTATAAAATCACACTTTGAATAGTGCATTTGGACTACCAACTACATGCTTCAGAGTGATTTCCACCGTTCAACTCACACCCTTCCCTCCCATCCAACACATCCCGTCAATCACGTTACAAAGAAGAATTAAATATAATTAGTATTTGGCAAATAAAATTATTAGGTCGTTGGTGGGAAGGGAAGAGGGATCGAACAATGTTTTAGTAATCAACAAATTTCATGCTCTTAAAAATTGATATAAAAAAATCGAGCTTGAAATCGTACTGTTATTTTATACCAGGTGATGGAAAAATTCCAAGATTATAATTGAAATTCAGCTCAAAACTATCGCAAAAAAGCCCTCATTGTCTTATATGAAAGAAGGCTCTCTTTGGTACACGTCTGTACGATGTTTTTTTTTTTTCATATTTCTGGACGCTGAAATCAATTAACATCAAAAACACATGGTGTTTTCAGAATGGAGGTGGAGGAGAGAGGAGGGGATTTTACAGTATTAGAATTAATGCTCATAAATTTCGAATGGGGTCAAATTAATTTACATAGGAAAGGGGGAAACCCTACTTAACCTACATCACATCGCAAATGGAAAAATTTCATCATCTACGAAAATATAAAAATTTCAAAAAGCTCTTGGATTTCGAATCGAATATAACCAAAAATATAAGACAATGTTTCCCTTTAAATTTTAAAAATATAAATTTTCCATGTCCTCATACATGTTTTATGCGATGTAATGAAGCCTAAAAAGGCAATTACCACCGTCTCTCCTTTCCTGTAGGAAGGAGAATTGAAAATTGGATGTTGAAGTAAATGTTTTCACCGCAGTAGAATCCCACTTCGGAGTTGATTTTATAGTCAAGAGGAGGAGGAGAGGAACTGATTAAAATTGAGAGAAGTTCAAAGCGGGTAACTAGGTATATGTTTTGAAAGATGTAGAATCTCACTCACGGGTCCATTTCACCGTCAAAAGTTTCAAATTACCTGGTAGAAGGGGTAAGATCTATAATCTTCAAGAAAAGGTATTACGTAATATGTAAAGGCAAGATGGGTGAATTGCCCCTGATCTTAGATTTGAATAATTATTATGGAGACGCACTCACCCCTACACCTAGACAAATTTTTAAGCGTGACATGTACCCCCTTCCCCTTCTGTCGTTTTAACAAAAAAACGCACGAGTATTGATGAAAAAAAATCATCACAGATATTTATGGTAGGAAATTGAAACCAACCCCTATTTGAAGGGGAAGATAGGGCTATAAATAGGATATTTTCAAAAATTTCCAACAAACAGGTGGAGAGAAATGAACGAAAAAAAAAAATAAAAAAATTTTAATATGCAAAAAAAGAGAGGAGGTACGTGAGAATTTATGCTAAAATATATTTTCTACTGAATAATTAACCCCAAAATAGTTATTTTCCGCATTTTAAGGAGCACTGAATAGTAAAAACTTACTCCAAAGGCCTACCTTGAAAAAAAAAATTATCCCAGTCTTTTATTCCAAATAAGATACTAAAATATTTTAAAAATAGAAAAGCATAACATCATCACGATTGTTAGCACTATCACTATCCTTGAATAATAAACATTACATTAAGTTGGAAAACACATGCTAATCGGCGGGAGGGGGGATTGGCGTACAAAGATTTCGAGGCTCTTAGCCTATAGGGTAGCAGAACTACCACCAGCCCTTCTTGCAAATCTTCGTTACACGTGTATAATTTCACTCAAAAAAACACAGATAGATATCATAGCAGATAAGAATCTGCCTGATGGGACCCTAATAGGTTTTTTCTCATCTTGTATTGAATATTTTAGGAGTACATATTTTTTCTTTGAGCTTCGTGAATAGAAAAAAGGAATAACTTTCAACGATCATTATCGAAATGACCTCTCGATTAGAATCATTCAAAAATCTAAATCACACAACATAACTCAAAATTTTCTTTTCTTTGTTTACCAACAAAAACATGAATAGAGCAGAAGAGGCGAAATGAAAACGTGCAAAAAAATGTCATTTAATACCCTTCCGCTTTTTCGTTAGAATGATAATGTACTAATTCAATGATGCGGAAAACAGCAAAAAAAAAAAGCAAAAAAGTCCACCAAAATATTTCTTAATCTTCGTTTCTTCGCTGTTCACATCAATTGATTAATTTATCATTCAAAATAAAAACAACGGAACGTGTAGTTATAAATATTACAGCGATAATAATTCAATCATAGAATAACGTTGGCGGTCCAACTATTACAGACTGGACGTTGGAGAGGAATTAAAATTCTAAAATATCATAAAGTGGTCGTCTGGAGTAATATATATACATATATACCATATAAACCAGGTTCTCGTTAAACGAGTCGATTAACCGGCGAAAGATCATTGCAAGTTATATAATTCTTTCGAAGAGTAAACACACTAAAATACGGACGAGCAGAGAAGTGAATTTTTCACATTAAATATGCAGCGAAAAACAATAAAAACCAGTTTTTCGATAGTTTTTCGAATGTTTTTAGCGAAGATTTTGGCGGACGCTGGAATGGAATACCTCAGAAATTTTTTTATCCTACTTACACGTTGTTTCTCTTCTCATTGCATCGAAGCACAAATGATATTTTTATGCTTTTTGCTTTTATTCGATAATTTTCGCACTCGTCTGTTTTTTTTTTATTTCATTTTTTTTTTTTTTAAATAAGCGGTTAGGTACATTCTAGTATCGTGAATATTACCGGGCAAAATATTCCGTTGGTACGCGGAGCGTAAATCGAACGTGAAAAATACCGACTAAAAAAATGTGAAAGTAATTTTCATTTACGAAGAAATTTCAACGTTGAATACTTTGTAACATCGATATTTCGTTTCATTATACTTGACGAATGAATTTATATTCTAAAGGAAAAAAAAATACTGGTAATTTGGCGATAAGCTGCATTATGTCGTATGAATTGAGGATTAGTGAAAAGAAACTGTACTAATTTTTGTAATTAGAATCGATTAATCAATAGGCTTTTATTTACAAATCGTCAAAGCTACGATATTGACAAACGTTAATGAAAGGGTTGCGTTTTCTTTAAAGCTGTACAGAAACCGATAACATTGTGAAAAGAGAACAACCTCAAAAACGAACTTGCCAATAAGTCTGAGTAATACAAAACAATAAAAAAGTACAAAAGCTCCAGAGGAAACATACAATGTTTGCAGATGACTTTTTTCCCTTTTTCAGATACAACAACAAGTTTTCAAAATAAAAAAAAATTAAAAAAAAAACAATGCTCAGAGGATATTTAGAAAAAAATCTACGCGTTTCAGTGCATTTCATAACCACGAAACAGATGGCCTAAACACGCACATACGTTTTTTCTGTGAGAAATCTGAGACTTATTTTGAAAATAAAGTTGGAAAACAATGCGAATCGAATGGGAAAGAATCTCAACAGTAATGCGTTATCGTATCCACTTAATATTTTTAAAAAACTGTAAAACATCACTGAAGATAGCTCGTTGTTACGATTTATCTTATCTGTTCGGACTATCCTAACGAAACGTATGACTAAGTAAACGAAACAATATATATTGGAATGTACCCGCAAGTACAGATGAACAAAAACATTTTACGTAAAATGTTGGTTTGATTGGCAACGGGTAAACCTAAAACGTGAAACTTAAGACAGCAGTACGTTGACTATTTATCCGAATTTATATAAAATTCAATCGGCTAGTTATAAATGTCAAGTACGAGGAAGTAGAGTATTAATCAGTCGATTTAACCGGAATCATTCGGCGTACTTTCGAAGTTTACAGTATGTACGTCGATTTCACAACTCAGTAAAAGTTGACCGATTAATAATTGAGCATTAAATGAAACGGCACGATGAATTGGCGTAGTTTTCAAATACAAACAAGGGGTAGTAAAAATTAATTCAACGTCGTTGTATTCATATATCGGTACTTCGGTATAAGCCTAGACTGATCTCCGGAGCAGACTATGAAACCGTCTGGAATTGAAATATTTGACGTACATAATTACAAGGTGGAACTTACAGCGAAATACGGACTGCATGCCGATAATACTACTTTGTGAGCTTGCAGAAATCTTCCTTCGGCTGCTAATGTACAATCAACAAGCGTTCCACTTTCTAGCAAGCTGTCGAATATAGACACCAAAGTATTTTGGTGATTGTTCCACCGTAAACAAAATTGTTGATCACTAGCCATAATTTAAGACTCGGAAAAAACATACATTAAACTATTCTCGTGTGCTTTACATTGAACTAAACACATTAAAGCGAACGAAATCACACATTTAAAAAAAAAAAATTCGTATACTACAGCGCGGGGTGTAAAACAAAAGCTCAATAATTTTGCACTTTTCACAAAATGAAAGTCCAATCACAGCCGAATAATGAATCACGGAAACTTTCCAATCCCTTGAAGCATCTGTGATCACGTGACCAAATCGAAATATAGGTAGGAAAATCAGCTAGTTACCTATCTACATATGTTTGAACTATTGTCGTATAGTACGTTTGTCCGCAGCTAATATTTTCTCAGGGTATCGACATCGCATTTTATTCGAGCCAAGCTTCTAATTTAGGTATAATTAATTTTTCTGCCTACAGAGTACACTAGAGTCGGAACTGATAATTTTAGTGATAGTGATGTCGTGATGATGACTTTTTTTTTTTATTTCAAATCTAGTTTTTACTTAGTCCTTTTGCGTTTTCATTTATTTCGATGAATTCAATTTGAAGGGGAAAAATAAGAATAATAAAAATTTATTTCTAGTAAAACTTCAAATCTTATATCAATCGTTTAAAACATTAGTCACATACTCACTTTGAGGATTGACTATTGACTAATAGATTTAGCGATAAATAAAATATCCAAGTATCAAGATCGATGGAGATTAAAAAGTAAACTGAAAAGGAAAACAATGTACACTCAGCCCACAGTAATATACTTAATAGCACTTAAGTTCGTTGAGGTTATCTTCAGAACTTTACATTCCATGGTGGATTCGAATTTCTCGGATTACCCTGCTTGCGTAAAAGTTTCAAAATCATTTCTCGAAGAAATGGTTATTGTAAGCGTATTTGCAAGTGAACTGCAGTGAATTTATCTCCTTCTTCATAATTTCAAATACTTGAACAATTAATGTAAAACATAAACACATTTCCTTTATTATAAGACAAAATACATTCAAAAAAGTTACAGAAAACGAGTGCCAATAATTAAATATTACTAATACAAATTGCGCACTTTCATTCATAGAATTGATTTTCGAAAATGTTTGAATTTACCTAGAAACATTACGAGAAATTAAATGATTGGAGATCATTGGGAACAAGTTTAATTTTTGTATTTCCACGGGTTCTGAAATATCTTGATTTCGCACAAAAGTTAAAACTCATTTCTTTTCGTAAAATAAAAAGAGGAGAAAACTTACGACACGAGCAATAAACTTAATCATTTGAAATAGCAACGATATCCATAATATTATAAATCGAAATTTTCTGAAAAATAACCCCATTTTTTCTCAAGTACGAACGTGAAAATTTATAGCTCAGGTCTGAAGCACAACAATGAATAATTTCATTTTCCCCTCAAGAAGAAAATAGATGTTGCAAGATCCTCACTGTTGATAATTTTCAAAAATAAATATATCTTGAACTTTCTTCCGAATTTAGTCTTCAGCTTTACAGTGATCGTGTTCTATTTCCGAAGCATTAGAACTTTGAAATGGAGCGATAACTCCTTTTTTTAAAGACCTGCATACTTTTTCCATCTTCTCATTACTTCTAAGATCAGCAAACTCTAGTTCCTGATACAACGCCTCATACATTCGAAGTTTTCTGTGGTAATCAATTCCTAGCGCGTTTTCCTCAAAATCTATTAGTGAATCAAGCTTTTTGGGCATTCCAATGAAAATTTTTCTCGATGTATACCAGTAATCAGATTCATTACTTTTACATTACTGAATCTTTTGCTTGGTTACTGAAAATTCTTGACACACTCCGTTCTTTATTTTATCAACAAAAATAAGATCCCACACAGACACAGGACCAACGCTGTACTTCATTTCTTTCACCAAGCTGAATAGTTTGTTTTTTTTTCTCAAAAGTCACAAGGAGTTACTTAAGTAAATTCATCATTTCTTTTTCCATATGATGTAATTTAAAATCATGACATCTGAATAAATAAGTTTCGGTAGTATTGTTGACATTATCTTCTATGCAATAAACTTTCAACAACTATACAAAGAAGACAACTGCTGACATTGCGGATGATAAAATGCTAGTGAAAGAACACCATTTTCTCTAGTAACGAATTTGATAATTCTGAAATACATTTTAACATTGATTAAACTCAACCGGAAGGAACATTTTTGCATCGGGCAAAGTTAAACGAAAAGAATTTCCAATTTTTTTCTCGCGCAGTCAAATAAATTGTTCCTTATTAAGTACAAGTTTTCCTCTGAAAATTAGACGAATTTTAATTTAAACTAGGTAACCGGTTCTCATTACGATGCGTTTCATTTCTTTGTAGGCGAGATGCTTACTGTTTACTATTTTGCAGTTACTAGCCTCGAATATGAAATTTTCTTCTTTCCTAATTTATAAAAATGATTCTAAAAGTAATTCGCGGTTTAACAAGCGACTGTCCGTTCCCCAAAAAATACGTTTACAACATTTCTCACCTGTATTACGTATCTGTCACGATATTCATACACAGAATTTCTATTCGTCAAAAAGGAATGTAAATCAGTAAACACTAATTTCAAATGTGATATAAAATTGAAAACTCATTTTCCTTCTACATTTTCTAGAAATCAATTATACACAGTCAATAATCAGACTAAAGCAGCTGAAATCAAAAAAATTGTTTACAAGTAAAGAAATACGAGAAAGGGGGGATAGAGAGAAAGTATTACAACAGTTGATCGTAATCAATTTATCGAAAACTAATTCAAAATGGAGATAAATAAATGGTTCCGTAAACATTTACAGCCCATATGATAAAATACATCGAATGTAACATTCTTTGACAAAATCAACGCTTAATTTCACCGATATAATTTCGACCATGTTTAATATTGCGGAACCGTTTATTTCAAAACAAACATTCTCACTACAATTGACATACCTACGAGATTCGGGCGTAAATCTTAGATACAATTATCCGCTTCGCGAATACCTCGATCAACTGATGACTTTATGTCTTGCTCCGAGAAGAATTTTCAACGATTCTCTTCGTTTGGTTTTGTACACGCATCCGATAATCGGACATTGAAAAGCTGGTTCTTTACCACATTCGTAACGTAAATGTCTGACTAGAGCTCTTCTCCATGTATACGAACGAGGACAATTTGGGCAATAATACATCGTACATAATACATCGGTAGCTGTAACAAAGTGATCAATTTAGAAAATCACACAAATTTCTTACGTTAAATTATTCATACGTGAAATATCTTACATATGGGTACCGACGAATTGAAGCATATCACACGTCAGAAATGAGTAAAGGTTTATAATTAACAATAAGACAACAAACTTGATTTGTATTTTGATTTTTTTTTTTTTTTTTTGTTTTGAACAGGAACTAAAATGTAGTAGTAAGTATTTAAGTAGGTAATAAAAAAATGAAAATGAAAAATAAATAAATAAATAAAAAATCTAAGTAATATCATTTCTATATATAAATCACATTCGATAAAATGACGAGGAAGTATAAGTTTTCATTTCATCAACGTCTTCGCGGCTTCATAAATGATGTTTAAAAGCCATATGAACAGTTAGTCTACAATTATAATACGTTTTATAGTTGCAAATGGAACAAATGTACTTAGGAGCAACACCGCATTCGCTTCTTAGATGTCGATTTAGGTTATTTTTATACTTATAAGATCGGTGACATTTAGGGCACATGTGTTTCTCGTGGATCATTATAGAACCTGAAACAGGTAACTTAGACGATTAGAACGGAAGACCGCAAACAGTTATTAAATAAGTCGATAAACAATTAAAAAATAGATAGCGAAGAATTTTCATCAAACTACTATGTACAATTCACAATAATCGCCTATACAATGAATCACTTGTGCCGATAAGAAATTCGTGTTTAATTGGGTACTTCTGGTTCTATAACAACAATATCAATATCGTATCAATATTCGTATTAGGTAACCTTGTAAATTACGTTACGTCATTTGGGTAGCCAGTTTAGGGTGCTTATTACAAATATGACTCATCAAGCTGCTTTTCTGTTTAGCTCTGTAACGGCAACTCGACTGCGGACAACAGAAGCTCGGAACTTTACCACATTCGAATTTCAAATGCCTCCATAAACTTCGATAGTACCGGTACACTCGTCCGCATTGGTAACAATTATGAACTAAAATCAAATTAAAACCGTTACAATAGATATTATTTTCTACAAACACGAATAGTTTTGGAACAGTATGGGCATAGTTTGTAGGTAAAAAACGGCAACATTCGGATGTTTTTCGAACTTCGACCGTGCAAAAAAACCGCAAACACGTGAATTAATTTATTTGAAAAAAGATAAAGAACAGAAACTGTGTCGCGCACAGCGCAACGATTCAATTGAACGATTTTCTAATCTCTAAATATTCGTTAGGATGCTTACGAAGACTATGATTTAATAAATCGTATTTATAAAATGTGATGTATTCGCATTCGGGGCACTTCAGTTTCGGTGTTTTTCCGCATTCGTATTTTATATGTCGTTTCAAATTTTGATTATATTTATAATGTTTTCCGCAATTCTCGCAGATATGTTGTGGTAACACGACCGCTTTGTAGTCTGACATCATTGTAGGAACGGCAGCTCGATATTGATATTGATGTCTATAGGTATTAAGAAAAGTAGCATTCATTAGCGAATAATCTGAAATAAATAAAAAGTATTAGATAAGTTCGAGAAAATTGTACTTGAATTTTAATTCATGCAGGTACCGACAACGAATCAGGTGATAAAGCTAGAAAATGTGTTATTAAATTCATTACAGATAAACATCGAAGAAAGAAGAAAACTATAATCCAACGTAAAGATTTGATGAAACGCATCACTACTTATTCGTTAACGTGCGATATATTCATTTAGCAAAATGTAATCCATTCTAAGTAAGCAATTACACAAAATCCAAAATATCCATTTTTATTACGTAAAAGCCGAACATGTAAAAATAATTAATTAGAATAATTATTACGTATACAAATGCACAGCTCGTAGCGAAGGAATACATCTTTATTATCAGGAACATCGTTTCATAATCATCACAACGAATACACTTATCACTAAAGAGAAAATATGGAAGGTTTTCGAAGGTGTCCTAGAATTTAACAAATTTTGGAACACAAACATAGAGAGTGATAATACTTGAAGGAATTCAATTCCGAAGACGTAACTGATAAGAAATTATCCATATTTCCACCAGGATCAGATTCGAGTCACGATGAAATCTTGATATTTAGAAAGGAGCATTTCAAGAAATATAAAATTCCAAATTTTCAACTAATCTTCTAGCATCCTTGAAATATCTCGCATAACTTCTTCGATTGTGCTTTTCAGCTAAAAAGTTTACAGATTAGATACAGATCCCGTAAAAAAATCCAATACCGAAGAAAAGAACAGCGAAAATTTCTCGATATGCTCTATTCCAACAACAATACTACTTTCATCGAGACCAGGATTGATGCGTTGAACGCTTCTTTATGAAATATTAAAATAACTTCCCAACAGTGGATATTGTTCAGTGGAATTAATCCAGATGAACAATGAAAAACTATCGATTTTTAAAAATAAATTCCGTACTCCGTTCAGAATACCTTTCAGGAACTAATACTAGAAAAATCATACAAAGAACTATGAATATTCGTCGTCCAATGAAAATCTAATCTAAAAACAACGTTCAAAATATTAAAAACAAAAAAAAAACAACCGTAGGTAATTATTATTTAAACTTTGGATAATACATTAATAATGCACATGGGCGCAATGTGCATCGTCGACTTCAAGGAACGTTATTTCCATTCACTTGTACTTGCATTTTATGCTTACGAAGCATATGTTTTTTAAAATAACTCGGATAATGAGTACGATACTTGCAGAGCTCACAGCAAAACTTGGCTATTTTGCCACATTGGAATTTCGTATGACTACTAAGGCTACTTCGCCATTTATAGAATTTACCGCAATCGGGGCAATGCACGTTGAACATTTCAGACTCCTCGAATGGTTTCAAAGAAACTGTTCGTTTAATTGGTACGTTGTTCGAGGACCATTTCTTAGTATGTTTCCATTTCTTTTTCTGATGAGATTTACCAGACAATCCTTCGCACCATTTGGTTACCAACTGACGAGCATTTCGAGACGAGGCTCTTTTCGTTTGGGATGTACCTGGAAAAAAAGTAAAATAATTTTATACTAATAGCACTGACAAGGAATATGAAAATTTTACCCATCGTCGATGAACTTTTTCATCAAAATTCAACCTCCTTGTTGCACAATCGTTTTATACGTCGACGCATTTCACGATCCTCTCCCACTCTTTAAACCAACAAATTAGAATAAATCCCCCTTTGATTGACTTTAGTTTAAAAAACAAAAAACAAAAAAAAAATACAGATACCCACGATCCTATTTTATTAAAACTTTCTTTCAACCTTTTCTTCTATCTATGAAATTTACTCTTCTCTTCGTTGAAGAAAAAATCCAAATACATTGTGACGTAATTTATTTTGATAAACTGGAAACTTGGGGTAATAAAAATTTTAATAGATACATACTTACATTACCAGAAAAACGTTTTTTTTTTTTGTTGTTTTCAAAACTTCTATATATATTTAAAAAAAAAAAAAAAAAAAAACAAAAAAAAAAAAAA
>FIZR01015243.1:0-18698 GCA_900060175.1 Ferrisia virgata
GTCGTCGTCGTCGTCGTCGTCGTCGTCGTCGTCGTCGTCGTCGTCGTCGTCGTCGATTCGATTACGCGCATCGTGTTACTTATTCGTATTGTATCGTTTTGTCGTCTATCCTTTGTGAATATCGCGGATGAATTTTACTTGGATATGGTGTACTTTCAATGGACGCCGCGGCGCGACGATTTTTCCCTCAACGCGTGCTTATGGTTGGCTTTGGGTTGGCTTTGGGTATGCCGGATAGGTGTTTCGTGTTTGGTTGAATACTTCCGTTACGTATCTGGGTGCATATCAAGCAAGCTTGATCGTTATATCGCTGCATAGTTTTGGGTAGGTACGATTCTCTCCAGTAAGCACACCGTAGTAGGTATACCGAGAAGATGGGTAAGTAAGTATAGGTATAGGTATAGGTATAGGTATAGGTATATGTATAGGTATATGAAAGATATTCGCACAGGACAATTAGAACACGTGCGTTCTTACTCATCCTTTGTTCATCTTCTATTCTACGATAATGTTCATCGTGAAACTTAAACAGTTGCCGAGTGAAGGTCATTTTTGATGATTTTAGTGTAATGTTAACTACCGTCGGCGAAGAGTAAATTAGACATTTTTATGACGAAGCTATCCCTGCCATGCCTGCCAACAAAATTGAAAATGGCGAGAAATTGACGGGGCTGGGAGGAGAGCGAATTTCCAGCGATTTGAAATAGGCCTTGTACGTATTTGGTGGAATAAAATTTTTCCAGTTCGATGAATCGAAATGCGAAATTATATACAACTAGAGTGCAAAAATCAACCAAAAATATATTTATCGGCGTGGCATTACGCTTTTTCTCTTCTGCTCGCTAGACTTGGTAATCGTTTAATAATATATTTCTACGGTATTCGTGTCTCAGGTTGCTCTTTTTTCTACCAAACAATTACCATCCAAAACTGGTAGTCAGCTACGTGCAAGTATATGAAAATTTATTCGAAAATGAAGTATTGTTTACCTATAATTACTAATATTTGCATTAAATCAGTAACTGGCGTAGTGAACAAACGTCAGAATGCACGTACGCGGCCAATTCATACATTTTAACCACGTAGATAGTGCCCAGCTAAGTAGCCACGTTAATGCAGCACATAAGGTTATAATTAATAGACCTGGTTTGAACAAGCGCCGGCTCCTTAATTAGAATTTTCAACCTCTAAAACAAACCGCGATCACACATTTTCGCTCAAAACTCGAACCCGTTAATTTAATAAACGCGTTTCTGCGTGTTCGATTTTTTTTCCCGACTTACGAATTTACTCGCACACGAATGTTTAAACGCATTTAAAAAGTAAAAAAGAAACAACAAAAACAATGCACCCAGGGTCGACGACTCGTATTATGTACGTAGATAAGCGAGAAATCCAGCGGCGGTGGATTATTCGAAAAATGTAACGTATCAGCGTATTCAGGTTTTAAAAGCCTGGACCTTTGGTTTCAAGTGTTTGTTTACGTTGGCTGAAGTTCGCATTTTGATATTTACAGTTTATACGTGTTTAAATAACGAATACGCGTTTCTAAATTCGCTGAAATAGCGATTTGAAGGTACCATCAACAAAAAAAAAAAAAAATAATAAAAATAATAATAATAATAAAAACCTATCTGAATTTGAACGTGTATTGTTGATTTTTTTTATCCCTGAAATATTTTATTGTGAGAGCTTTTTGCACGATTAAATTGAAATGAAAAAGTGTCAGAAATCGCGCTCCGCGTTAATTACTTTTTTTTTTTTTTTTTTCATCACGTTGCAGTAGTATCGATTTCCAGTGAATATCGGCAATGAGAATTCTTTATTTTTAGGGAATTATTATTTCTGATGCGGCACAACAAATATATACTACGTTGTGTTTTAAATTATTCTTTGCGGCTTGCTGTTTCAATTTTTATCAAGGCAGCGTGCAAATTTCAAAATAATACCCATAAATATTTTTCTTTTTAGCCTGATTTTCTGTGTAGCATTGTCAATGAAAACCAGGCTCTTACGGACTGTCGACCTAAGGTGGATGCAGGGGAGGGGAAGGGAGGGGAGGGGGTATCCATGAGTTCGGTTTTTGCGGTACTAGAAGACTATTGAGACCGTTATTGGACGTGTCAGATATTTATTTCGTTAATTTTTTTCCAAAAAGTACAAATCATTTGCTCAGTTCAGTATCGACCGAAATCGGTTAAATTTGGGTAATAGGCCAAGATTTACGGCGGATGACGTTGGGTTAAAATTCAATAATGTCTAAATTTGGCGGAGGCGATGTTGAGAGGCGACAAATGACAACATCGATAGAGAATCACGAGTTGCATGAGAATTTTTCGAATTTTAGACTTTGAAAAAAGTTTGTCCACCTACATTTCTCTTTCAAATTGAAACGGGGGATTGAAACTTTGGTATGGGTTGTGGATGTGCCATTGGGGCCTTTGACTTTTCATCACCATTGCTCCTCTTGCCCCCAAAAAGTGGTTTTTTGGTCATTTTTCTTATTTTTTGAGTTTGTCCTACGCGTATCTTCCCTCCAATTTGAGCTAGGAAGTTGAAATTTGGCATGTACATTTAGTAAGAGTTCTAGATATGTTTTTATCAGGTTTTAGCTGTTCATTCCGATATCTACCTGTACTGCTCCCATGGAACAAGAAATAAAACCATCGTAGAGCGCTTCTCTTTTTTTTCTTTCATGAATAGACTATTTTTTATCTGCCTTTCTCTGTGAAAATCAGGCTCAAAACGGTGCGCATTGCGATGCTTTTTTTATAATTTTTTTTTTTTTTTGCAAAGCAGAACGATTTGCGGGGTTTTGAGCTTAAATAACTGACAATCGTTTGAATAATAAATGTTGTAGATATAGGGATAAGAGAGAGGAAAAAAATTGTAATTATATCATACTTACCTCCTCCAGCGATTTGAATTGGAAATCTTTTTTTATTCGTGTTTTGTTGCGCAGTAAAAAAAGGTCACAGTTGTTACGTATCTATCTTTATTTATTTTTGAAAAAAATTATTCTTTTTATCTCAGGTTCATTATAAGTTACACAGGCGAATTTCAATGTTATAGTTATTGCATTTTAATTAACTTCAAATCCATGGGTCATTGTTATGTACTGCGAAAAGCTGCTGAGAAGTAACAGAAAGGATTTAAAGTTGAAAATTCACGTTTGACCATTTGAAGACAAGTGGAGTGTGCTAAATATTTCTTAATTTTTTACGCACTTAGCGCTGTTTGCAAAATTTAATTATTACTCAACAATTGAGAACTTTTTTAAGTCACTATTGCCGATGGGAAAAATAGTACCATGAAATTTATTTTCATATTACCTTCCTGCAATAAGTTGTATGTAAGTAGTTAGGTAGTTGGTAGCTAGGTAGTAGGTAGCTAGGTACTAGGTACTAGTAAGTTAATTTTTCTTAAACTGTACGTTCATCTTCATACGTGAAATATTGATTTTCAGTGTGACATCTTATCTCGTGTAAAGTTTGTATAGTGGCAGGACGCAGAAACGTCGAGTCGATGGCGTAGTGCCAGTGCACGGTGTACCTACTATTACCTTTAAGTCCTCTCTACCTATACATATTGCATAGCATGCTACAGTAGTTTGAAAATCGTTCTCGTAGGTAGGTAGGTAGGTAGGTCTAGGTATATCATTAGTGCGTAAAGTAAGGTGTTCGTTTTCGATTAAGCGTCGAATATGATGAATGGCACGGGCTCGTAGTAATGAGAGAGATGGAACAATTGGTGTTGGAAGTTTTGTTCGCACTCGTCGACTGTATGGAAAATTAGTATACCTATACAGCTAATCAGTGTAGACACTAGTGTACAAGGGATGCCTCTAAAATGGGTATACGAAGGTGTTGTATTAAATGAACTCTCAAATGCCAACTCGACGCAGCAACGAGGTTAATAATTCTGGTGTAGGTTAATTGCCTAATTTTTCAGTTTATAAATGAACGACGGACTGTTATGACGGATTATTAATATAGCGAGTACTCGCGCCGTCCACGAAAGGCCCCTTTAGCAGAGATGCAGATGCGAGTTGTTTTTGATATATTGCGACGACAGCGAGATTTTAACTTCTGATCGATTACGAATACACGATAATAGTGCATTAATCATTCGACATGTTCGCGTATGTACTTAGGTTTCGAATAAATTATTCTCTAATTACGTACAGCCGTCCAGCGTCTGCGTGCTTATTTTAAAGCCACATAGGTAATGATAGTGATCGCAAGTTGAACTAAAATACCAAGATAGATCATTTGTTCTCTATTGTGTGCGGGTTTTCAGGATGAATAGATAGGCGCATTTGCTTATCAGAATATTAATTAATACTGTCGCGAGTTTTTTGAGTAAGTATATTTACTCGAACCCATTAAATAATGTCAATTCTCAGAATCACAAAATTTTCTGAATATTTGTCATCGTACACGAATTTTTAAATATCCTTACTGTAAACACTCCTCGGATAAGATAGTGAAATTGTTCCTTGATATGGACATCTTTTGAATAAAAACCTTTCCATATCAATCATTAAAGCCCTATCCTCACTCATTTCTGATCTACTGCGAGTATACGTGCAAGATTTATTGGAAAATAGATACGTCTTAGGCTGGAGCGCATGAAAAGTTTTTGAAATTTTTTTAGCTTATAAGTATGTAGATGAGGGTGGGTCCGAAAAAAAAACCACGCCTCAGATTTAAATCAAACTCAGGTAGGTGGTAGACTTTCAGTTGGAAACCCACTGTACAAAATTTTGTGACCTGTCTCAAAGTGGAGTGGGGGAGGTGGAGCTATGGTTCCTCAAGGTCACCCTCCCTATACCATCGACTTTTCGATCTGATACCCAGGGATGCAGCGAAACCAACTTCGTGGGGTGGGGGTGAAAATGAAAAATTCGTCAACTAAAATCTATAATCTTTTCCAATTTTTTGAACTTTTTTTTGTAAAGTGAAATACGTAGTATCTATGGTGTAAAAAGCTCTGTTTTTGGGGCCCAAGTTCACAAAGATGAAGAAGAAACATTTTCTGGGCCGAGCGAAACGAGGGTGAGATTTTGAAAAAGCTAGATTTTTTAGTACTAAAATTGAATTTTTTAAAAGATTTTTTTCACATTGTGTTTTTAGGAGTTTTAAATTCATGTTGGTAAGTTAGTAAAGTTGCCATAATTTTTTTCTTTCTCTCGACCAATTTTTTGCCAATTTTTCATAATTTGCAAGTTTTTTACCAACTTTTTCAGCTATCCCGGGGAGGAGGAATTGACGCGCCGCCCTAAGCGACGTCACTGCCGATACTACTTATAACTACCTAGTACCTACCAGGAGATTGCAAAGTTGCGGGTCGTAAAAATTGATCTTTATTCTTCAAAAAACCGCAATAAAAGAGCTTCTCATCTTAATAATAGGTCCAAAAAAAATTTTAGCCCAGAAAAATGAATTCCAATTAAAATTGCTCAAAATTTTTGTGTTGCAGGGCAGCTAACTAAAAAATTGATTTTTAGGTGCTAAAATCGAAAATTTATTGATAATTACAGCAATAATTTCAACGATTTTCGAATTAGCAGGTTGGTTGCCCTATAATGCGAAATTTTTGAGCCATTTCAATAGGAATTCACTTTTCTGGACTAAAAAAAAATTTTGAATCTATTCTAATGGTAAAAAGCCTTTTTATTGTGTTTTTTTGAAAAATAAAAAATGTCATTTTTACGATCTGCAACTTTTTAACCGTCTAGTAGGTGGTTATAAGTGGTTTGGATCGAGATGCCAATGGTGCCTGAAACCGTAAAAACTCGAATCGCACTTTTTCAGCTCTATGACCGAGGTCCTATGAAAAAGACAAAAACCCGTGTTTTTTCGAAAATAACCCCACTTCAAGGACCTATAGCCCCGTCTTCCTCTTTAAGCTGAAGTCACAAAATTTTATATGTTGGGTTTTCAACTCACAGTCAATCATCTACGGACCACTGATGATGTTTTCATAACGATCGAATTCGATTTTTTTATTTTTTTACGCTTCAAGAACTTACTACCCAGATGAGAATTTAAAAAAAATTGTATAAATGTTAACAAGTTTAACTGGACTTTTGACGAATCTAAAAAACAAGATAAAACTTCAAAAAAGTTGAAAAATATCGTTTTCACAGTTGTTTTGCTCAGTATTACCCTATATTTGAATCAAGCTCGTGCAAGAGGGAAGAGAGTATAAGAACTTTCTTTGGAAACTAGTCTATCGAGTCTTAAAAATTGCTTAAATTACTCAAATTTTTCTGAAAATATAGTTTTTCATGATTAAAAACACCTTGTTATTAAACATTTTTGCCCTCTTTTTTCTCGGGCATGTGTATTTTTTCTGCACAATATTAAATTTTGGAATTTGTAAGTACAGAAAATTTGAACGTAGCTTTGAAATCTTCCCCTTAGAATAATCCTGCGCATGGGTCTGATCTGAATAAAACTGATACATATAATGAGTCGTTACGGACTTGTCTCAAAAATTCGTCGTATCGAAAATTTCAGGTGTTCAAGTTTAGTTTTTGATTTTTGGCGATTTAGGTGTATTTTTGCTACAAATTTTATATCTACTTATTGAAAATTAATAATTTGAAATTTTCAGAACAATTTGTTAAAAGTCGAAGCACTGTACTTGCACGGTCCGGTATAATAAGTTCGGAATAAAAAATTCTTCTAGCGGCTGTTTGGAATCGCTCTGAGCAAAGCAGCAACGATCAAACTACGAAACGTCATATGTAATAAGCAGATCTGCCCGAAGATAGGGAAGGAGCTTTTGTACGATTACTTGTTTCATTTTGTAACATCCCAGAAGAACTTCTTTTTTTTTTTTTTTAAATCCAACATAAAATATGTAAAAACGTCGTGTCAAGTGTTCAGATAGGGATAATTCAATCTGCTTTGTACTATTTGAAGTCGATTCATTTTTTTGATCAGGAATTTTCGCGCAATTGGTCTACAGTATTCTTATTTTGTACATTCAGTAGGAAGCGAGGATAATCCTTTATTCATCTACGAAATACGCTGTACCGAAAAGATATTTCGTTTGATTGATTGTTTGTGCACAAAAAATGACTCGTCAAGTGCAGCGTATTATATGCTCGTGCTGTAGGTGATTTTTTTTTTTTGACTTTTTGGTCGTTTAGCATTTATAGATGTGTTGCTAAGAAAGCGCACTACTGCCGCGGTAACGATGTAGCACCGTACTGAATACGAAACAACCTTCGTAAGCGTAATTTACGATGAAAAAAAAATTACCACCTAGATGAGCTATCTGCGCGTAAAATTATCCACCCTAAAGTGAAGAGATTAGGGAATATGTTTTAATGAGGATGTAAAATAATAGTGGAACATTCGCGGTAGCCCTTTCTCACGATTTGGCTGATGGAAAATGCCAGCAGTGATGCTTAATTTTCTCGATGGACGTTTTTTTCAGTAGGTGAATTCAAGGTATCTCCTTATCTTCCTATCTCGCTATCTCGCTATCTCTATCCCCTTAGTTCTTACTCGCAGCTAGCTAAAGAAAGACGTAACTACTCGTACATACGTGTGCTCGCGAAAGGTTACGCCAAATTTTTCAAACCGCTTTTACATAACGTAAGTATAATGCTTTTTCGGTCCAAAGTAGCATTAAATTCCACTTTAATCGGTGAACGAATAGTACGCTTGACCAATACACACGACCGTAATTAGATATCTATCCGACTTTGGTACACTATACGCAGACGTAGGTGGGTAGTCGGTACGTAGTACGTAGTACGTATACGGTACAATGTATGCAGTACTGAACCCACAGTCATTAGTTCCACGTCGTAAAATTTCGTCTTTAAAGAGCAAAACGTTGTTTAAAATATTCCAGCGGTTTTTAAGCGCGCGTTTACCTAAAGCGTGGTAGTTGTGCGCATAAAATTTTATCACGAGTACAGCTCAGCCGGAGGAGAGATGAAGGAAGAAAAAAAATTCTAATTTATCCTTATTAATTCAGCAAACGGGCTCCGTTTAAAATGCCATTTTACCGAATCAAAAACCATCTAAATGAAAAATAAGCTAGCGCCGTAATTAAAATGCATTACTTGGCTTCATTTTTAACTAAAATAAACCATTTCGAATACGCCAAATGTTAATTTTCATTAAAATCTCGCTTTTCTATGCAAAATAATATCGCGTCGCGTCGACTAGGATACTAAAAATCGTTAACACATTAGCCGATAATTTTCTCATTAGTTGTACATTATCGCAACGATGTATTCGTAGTATCTAGACCCATATACCTACCTACTTACCTACCTACCTACCTACACATGTGTAGGATAGGTAAAAAATTATACATAATATTTCGTACTACGCGTATGACTGTATATGAGGTGATAGGTATCTATCTATAAGGATGGTGCAGCGATGTAGGCACAAATACCCCTATATTTCTATATTTGCAGGTAAATGGTAGATATGGATAAAGATACTTATTACTCATAATATAGATAGCTCGCTCAGCTGTCGGGGTTCTAACTATACATCTACTCGTGACCATCGCGTCGCGCCGCTGATCGATAATTACCTTTTAAAATTATCTAATAATAACGCGGTCCAACGCGGCGGTTCACCACACTGGTGAAAGCCTTGACCAAGCATACCAAAAACTTTTACCAAACCTATTCAAGCTCGATTAGTACCCCTTGCTGCACACACACACACACATATATATATATACATATACATATACGTACGCCAGAAGCAGGTAGATAAGAAGTAGGCAGATAGGTAGCGAAAACTTCTGTTTGGAGCTGCTCGCTGCTTGAGAAACGCGATGATGGCAGCCGGCGGGGCGCGGCGTGGCGCAGGGTGGCGGCACGGTGTTGTGTTTTGAAAATTATGCAAATATAAGGTACCTCGGTCGTCGATAAAGATGGTATGGTAACAGTCGAAATTAATTAATAACGATTTAACGAAGGAAACAGCTCTGTCAGAATGAACTATCTACCAGGTAATTAGAAAAGCGAACGGTCAAATTATTTATCAGTAGCGTGTTAAAAAGAAAAAATGATGGGCGTTGTTGCGGACGCAATTTCTTTTATGATTTTCTGAAGAAATTCCATTGGACGGATGTGATGGAAGGAGGAGAGGAGACCGCGTAAAAAACCATTTAAAAATATGTGTTTACAACACTTGTTATTATAAACTTATTACTTTACCTCGGCGATGATAAATTACGAATTGGACGAAAAAATTTTAAGCGTAAGTATAAGGTATACCTGTGTGAATTTCTAACGCGTAGCTACGGCTATTCGTTTCGTGCGTATTTACAGCTCTGTAACAATTCCATCATTCATTTTATTTAATTACACCAGTAAACGACCGCTTTTATTTATTTTATGTCTATACTATACCGGAAACTGCTGGTTATTTTTTATACTTGATACGACTATCGTCATCGTTCGTCCGAAAATTAGTGTTCCTGGAGATTAGACTGGCTTAAGTGGTCGTTGCGCGGCGTATCAAATATACGACCGGAATTTGAAATTGAAACAGTCCTAATGTCGAAGTGTGAATGAGCTGAATGTAAGTTGATAAGAGGAGATACTAAACGAACCAAGTCAAGGTGTTTTTATTAATTAGGTACTTATATTTACTTACCTGTCTATTTCGTTTTTTTAATCGGAGTGTTTTCCTTTTTTATTATTTATTTTTTTTTTTGCTCCACGATGTATATAGGTGTATCTTTTACGGATTCTTGCTTATTTTTTTTTGTTGTAAAAACACTGAATTTTCACAAAATTGCAGTATTGTTAATACAATGCATGAGGCAAAGAGGAAAATTTTCTCTAAATTTTGAGCGTAGAATGTTTGAAAATCACTAATAACGCCACTTTTATTACAAAGAAAATCCCTACCTCTCCTTTTAAGCATTTATTAGTAATGCTTTTCGAACACCAAATGTTCATCCGTAAGACTTGCAACATTAACTTGTTGACAGCAAAAAACGAAGTGTCTGAGGAACTACGTCTTTATATTTTGTTTTTACTGCCTGGATTAAGATATTGTCCAAATATTTGAGACCATTGCTCGTTGAGTAAATTCTTTTCGTGTTTTTTCATGATTATTGCCTCTCAAATGTTGAGTTCGGAAGGTCTGTTCATTTTCTCGATGAGATTCAAATTTTCTGGTTTGATTAAATGGGTTGTGTCTATTAAATGGTTAGAAAGGGCCGATTTGTTTCTAGACTGACTTCATGCATAATAAAGATATACTCTGGATCCCGGTTTTGTGCTCATTTGTGTTTGTCTTACATAGATGCCTAGGCAATCCTAGCAGCTGATTTTGTAGATGCCACTGCAGTCTTCAGGTTTGTCTTTATATCTTCAGAATTTAGTGTTGCTTAGTATGCTTTTGATTGTGTCGTTGTTGGTGAAGATGGGTTGTGTTTTTCGATTCCTCTATTCTGATTGTCTTTATTTAGCAGAAGATTTTTTTGGAAATAGTCAGCTCGGATGTAGTTGTTCGTATGAGTAGGCTACCTGTAAATGTTGCACTAGAGTTTGTTAGGAAGTCTGATGATTAACATGCCTAGAAACAGTATTTGATCCTCTATCTCAAGTTCGTGGGTGAATTTTATTGAAGGATAGATGTTGTTGAGATGGTTCAGGAAGCGTTGCATGTTAAAGTTTTTTTCGGATGATACACAGAATGTCAGCAACATACTGAAACCAGGCTTTCGGGAATTTTTTGTACTCTTCTTAAATTTAGTTTCCACATAGCTCATAAAAATGCTGTATAAGAAGAATTGGGGGTTCCTGATTTTTTAACCATTTTTCAATGATTTCTAGGATTTATGGAATGGGCATGCTCGAGAATAAATTTTGAATGTCAAAAGATGTGAGCTGATCTGTTTCTCCTAGTTTGGTACTTGCTAGTTTCTCAGCTAATTCAAAGTTGTGTTTTGTTTGAAGACTTTCAGGAAAAAGATACTGCTGTCGTTTGGAAAGAATGTAGGTACCTGGAAAATGTTGTAGGAAGGAGGATTGATGTTTGCGACGATAGGTCGCAAAGGATAATTAGTTTTGTGGATTTTCGGGAGGAAATAGAACTTGGGAATTTTAGTTTTTGAAGGAAAACTGGAGTTGTTCAGGAAAGGTATTCTTTTGGTTTACATTCTTGGAGTCTTTGACCATCTTGCTCAGAGGATTCTTTGTGAGTGATGGGTATGATCCATCGTTGATCAGTTTGCTGACTCGATTGTTGTAGTCCTCCTTCTCCATTATGACCTCTGTATTTCTTTTGTCTGCCCTTATGTAGTAGACGTCTTTCTCTCTCAGTTGAGTGATCACCTCGCGTTGTTTGTTCAATGGTGGTTTCTTAGACCTTGTTCTCTTTAATGTGCCCATAATATATGTTCTGATCGAAGTTTTGGTTTCAATGTCTACTCTTCAAAGATCTGGATTTCGAGAAGCTTTGCTAATGAACGCATAAAGGAGAAGTAGAGTTTTTCTTTGTAGCGTTTCACACTTCTCGGGAAGATTCTTTCATTAACTACTTTTATTGCAATTTTTACATTAATTAGGCCCTCCAAAAAAGTAAGAGTCCGGAGAGAACCTCCCCGATCCTCCTCTCCACACCACTCGTTACACCCTCATTAATCATGGTTCTATTTATACGCTGAATCGATCGTAATTTTTCTGAAAAAATTCGAATAGTTCGACCACAAACAAGAATCAAATTACTAGTCAACATTTGGATAACCTTTGAAAAATAGAGCTTCGTTGAAGGTGGACAGGGGAACGGGTATAAGTGGCTAGTCAAAGTGAGCGAGCTCTTTAAATTATGAAAATTTTGGCATTTGCGAAATACCTGGTACCCACTTGGTCAAAATGCTTGCACTTTCGAAAATTCCAAAACCCATTCTAGAATGAATGTGAATTCGAAACATGGTTTATTTAAGTATTAAACCTTATCGAACTAATTGTATTATCGATTATACTGGATGGATATGCCAAAATTATTGAAAAAATAATGAAAGCTCATTTGCCCTTACTAAATATGGTACGTGGAAATGGGTAAGAGCGCGATGCGGTGCGACTTCATGCGGGTTCTTAAACTCCAGTTAATTCAGCCATATGTTTATGAGTAATTCAATACTTTGCGCTTTAAAGCGGCACACTTGAAAAAAAAAAAAAAAAGAGAATGAACTGTATACACGCCGATGTTATCTTTATAGTATATGTAATATACATAGTCGTGTAGGTACGGTCGTGCTCTTTTCGTTAAATATACACCAGCCCTTTGTGCGGTTTGATTGTAATATCAGTTATTATAAAACTGAAAGGCTTCCGTTTATTCTTAATGTATTCAGACTAGTTTCTGGTTACGTATTTTCAGGCCGAAATTTCAATATCATTCGAAAACAATTTAATTCCAAATAAATACTCGAAATGGTACACGGCGCGCGTTCAATTTTTTTCCTTCTTTAAAGGACTTTTAATTTGAAATTACTACGTAGAGGTGTAGAGGTACTGAGTAGAAGTACCTAGGCTACCAAAATTATTGTAGCTGAACGACAAAGGTCTTACGCGAGAATGGTTGGTACGTATTACGAGTTTAACCGCAATGTCGTTTCAATTGTAACAAGTCGGTAATGAAATTATAATTACGTCGTGTATACAAGTTGAGTGAAAGAGTAAGACGGGACCAGCCAGTAAGGGTACCTCTCTCTATAGCTTACTTGCAGTTACAGATGCGCTGCAATGATGTCGATAATGACGGGGCGAAAAAGACAAAATAGAGCGACGACGGTGGTGAGTCGTATTTTAAAGCTGGAATTCGCTCAATTTGCCAATATATTATATACTAGTGAACACGTAGCTGTACGAAAATAACGTGAAATAACACCAAATGATTTATCTTTATCGATGGTGTACCGTAGGTAGGTTAGGTAGGTACTATTTTCCTTATATGAACTTGGTTACCGGAAAAGCTTTTGAGAAATTCTTCCAACTATTTAAAAAGTCGATAAAAGGTGAAATGACTTTTCGATGTGATTCTCAAATAAGCGACGTAGTTTAAAAAGAAAAATCATTCTAACCAATATATTTTCTAAATTTTCCCCTTTTTTAGTTAATGTCGCCGTTATCTTTTATAGATGAAAAAAGGAAGGAAAAAAAGGAAAAACAGGGAAAAACTGTACGAAAAAGTGAAACAAACGTTTCTTTTCTTTTTATTTCTTCCAACAATTTGTTTTCATCAATTTTTAAAAATACCTCCAAGCGTTTCGTAAATGTTTTTTCTTCTCTTTCTCTCTCTCTTTTTTTTTCGTACGCATTTTTCGGTCGGGCCTTATTCTTATATTTTTTTTTACATTCTAAATTCTTACTTGTGTTTTGTACGGGAATAAAAAGATGAGCTTACGAGCCTTCTTTCATTTTTTGATATTAATTTTTAAATTCGAATTCTACTCGGGCTTGGAAAAATTGATTTTTAAATTGGCGTTTGTTGACACCCTTTTATAAATTACATATGTGCTTTTCTACACGAATGAAGTGCAGCGTAGGTAGTTATTGAAGGCGTTGAATCTAAACGTGTGCAGAAATTGGCGAGACGACTAATTATTTTTAGTGGTTTGTTTATCATTGGAAAAAAAAAAACACGCGTAGGATTTTGAGGTGATACGATTTACTTTGAATTGAAACCTCGTCACATGAAATTTTGTGTCCGTAAGTCAAAGAGCTTAAAACAACTACGTTATTTGATTTAAGTAGAACCCAACCCAATCCACAGGATTGAACGTGTGAAACAAGCATAATTCAACTTTTTGTTTTCTTGTATCTATAACATTGGAATGTTGCAGAGCAGTTTAAATCGAGGATTTCAGCTTTTCCGAAAAGCGAAACAACTGATGGTTTTCTCACCTCAGGTACACACTCGCGATTAGAAGTTTTTCATGCCAAAAAAATTGATTTTGATTGAAAGTGCTAGAATATTTATCATTTTAGTAGTGGCTAATGCAGAAACGGAAGTGATACATTTTCAAACTTTACGTCGTTAGTCTTATGTTGCATTTAGGAGTGAGGGGAAAGGAACGGAGGAGTATAACAAGCATGAAAAGCTTAGTCATTTTCACAAAAGTGATCATTATTTCAAACAGTCGATAGAGTCCGGCTTTTCAACTTAGGAGAGACAAAATTTGTGGGATTTTAAACTCGTCGGTAATTACTATACGTGAATCATTTTGAAATCAGAAGTGGAGAAGTATGTTTTACTTTTTAAACTCGACCCTGATTTACCTTCATTGTTGGTATCTGTATGTATGTATGTATGTATGTATGTATGTATGTACCTGAGTATAATAAAATAAATAAAAGTTGACGTTGTGCGTGAATAACACGCGTGTCCCGGCTACCATTTCATTTAAAGGTAGGTATTCTAAGATAAGGAAATGAATACTTGCGAGTAAAGGTCAATGCTATCGAGGTAATATCAAATTAAATTTTAAACGTATCGAAACAAATTATAGTCTTTTGTAATATGAAATAGGCTCGCTCGCCTAAAAGCGATTCTGTTTACATTAATGAATCTGGTTTTCTTTAAAGAGATCGAGTTTACAGTTGCCGTAGGTAGTTGGCGAAGAAAGGGAGGTGAAAAAAACTAGTCGCGGCGTTCGTCGTTTAATTTTTAAAAACTAAATGTTTCGAAGATCATTTTTTCGTCGGTCGATAATTATTGCTCAATGCTGACATCAATCAACGACGCATTACTGACTCCTGTTCTCAGTTTGTGCAGCAAAGCAGCATGGTACGGTGTACCAGTACGATACGATCGAGTGTGTAGGAATAGGAACTTTAGGAACCCAAAGTTACGTGTAAAGCTGAAGCTATCCTCGTCGCTGATACCTAAATAAATGGACAGACGGGCGTGTGCGCGATCCTGGATGAAGTGAGGCACGGCGGTGAAAACCGGTGAACCGATAATTAAGCGTTGATGGAAATTTCAAAAAGAGCCTTATCAACATACCTACTACGAATAAATGTGAATCGGTTTGTGTATATGTAAGGAGGGTACGATATACACATATAAGGCGTTTACACTATTCGATCAACGTATGATCAACTGGTTTCTTCTTTTACTTTACTTTCTCATTTTTTATTACAAATCTATTTGCCACTTGGTTATTAATTTTGATAAAAGCAAATTCCATTTAAGTACGCGGCCCAAAAGAACTGTTGTTGTTGTTGTGTTGTTGTTGTTTTTTTTCTCTTTGACATTGTGGATGGTTATTTGTTGTTGTTTTTTTTATAAAGATACACTTTTTCACACACTGAACTGGTTCTTTACAGGTTGCGTGTTTGGCTTGATTCTCTCCCTTCAGCGCATTTACTTTTAAGAATATTTAACGCCGCGTAATTAATTTCATGTCGTCGACTAAGCCGTAGAAATTCAATGAACCGCTAATTTAACAAGATAAATGGTTCTGGTAAAATATTTATTAGTCTTTTTATCACTTCAGATGAAAGAAACTTTCAAAACAAACGTTAAATCTTAATCGATATACGTGTTCCTGTAATTTTTTTTTGTATTTTTATTATTTTCTAGTATTCAATGGCATGCGTCACTTTGGTACGTTTATTCACCTGCGCGCAGGTAGCCAGGTAGCCAGGTAGCCAGGTACTGTGTACGAAAATTCGAACCTGTCGCTCTGATCTACATGTTTACCGATTCATCGGTCGAACAGAATGCGAGTAGGTTGGATTCTAACTTCGTTGAATTTTTTAAGCGGCGTAAATTTCGCTGTACTGTCTAAACGGACGATGACGGCAACGACTACAATATTCGATTTTGGAAATTTAGTTTAAGTATCTGTTATCGTTCTCCATCTCGAGTACCACTTCAACACTAGATTCCCTTTTGAAATGTTTTAACAAGTTGGGGTGCCGTCATCGTGGAAAAAACATTTTCCACAATACGTTGACATAGAAAGCAGAGCAAATCTGAATTTCGAAAGGTAATGGGTATTAGGTAGACGCTTCTCTCGTATTCTTCGACAAAACATTTTCCAACAGATTTATACCATTTAAATAAATACTAGCGCAGAAGTATGTAGCCTCACTGTGTGGAACATGCGAATTATCTAGATTCAAATCATCCGAGGTATTCGAACTGACCTTCCAGTCTATTTCATGTGATTTAATTTTTATTTTTATTTCGAAATAAATGTCTCATTTTTGCTAATAAACAAGTCTGTAACGAAGGAGTGCTTCCGATGTGAACAAAGTGAGGAAGTTGCAAATATTCGAAAAAATCGAACGTTTGGGATGCGGTATATATTCAAAAAATGATATTGAGATTGATGCGTTAAAATGCGCATTTTTGAGCTTTCTTGTCAATATTTTCTAAAATTTTTGCCTTCTCATTGCTCGAGCTAAATTTTTCATCCCGATTTTAAAGGACAAATTCTATCAAATATCTTTCTTTTTTTCACAAAGATTCGAAGCATACTCTTTTTAATCGTTCAAAAATCATATTTTTTCTAAATTCGGTCTTCACTTCTCATCCATGCGCCTTACTTCATTTTTATAACTAGGAAAATGTTTGCTCCCGCCCCCTCCCTCTCTCGCATACCTAAACATTCTTGGCTGCTACAATTCGCTTGTTTGTTTAAATACGGGTGAAAAAATTATAGAAAATTAAAGATTTAGTCGGAAAAATGATACTGTTCATTTGGAAAAATAAGTCTGTTTACCCTTTCTCTTGCGGAGTCCAAAAAAGTTGTTTACTACACTTGGATAGGAGTTTCTTTCGGCTGGAGCACATCGCAAAAATTACTGACAATACGAGGCGAATTCAGTGAAAAATACCTACAAATTATCGACTTATTGTAATTGGGAGAACAAATAGACCTACGAATGTATACGAAGCTGTTCAAATTAAGAATGTAGGCTGAAGCTTACATAAATATAATGGCTATTTTCGTTATATTATAATGGCCGAGTGAATAGTGCATGTGTATTGAGAAATCTAAATTTTAGGGTATTTTACCGATTTGCTCATCCATATCATGTTAGTTCAGTGATTCAAAAAAAAAAAAAAATGCAATTCTTTACAACCAACAATTTATTCTTTGTATGTAAAAAACTTCCACGCCGCAGAGTGTTTTAAAAAACCTTGCATAAGAAAACTTCAAAAGTTGATACTTTTATAGTTTTTGAAAAAAATCTTGATGAAACGAGCAACCAAGCCATCTTAGGTTACTCGTTTGTTAGTGATTTATTCACAATTAAACTAATCAATCAAATCATGACTTTTCTGTATCATTTGGAAGATGTTTCACTTTCAATGCTATATTTTGTATTCAATTAGATTCATGTAGAAGTATCATCAGATACATCAGTGCGATGCCATTCTTTAAATTGAGCGAAGGTAGAGAACTGTAAAAGTCTTGTATATGTAAGATTGGAGTAGTCGAGAAAAATTTGACAATATCTATCTCAGGAACAATAACATACCCTAGTTGTTGACTCTCTTAGCAGAGGCCTACGTACCTACACGATCATCAGGTTTTCCTTATTTTCGAATGAGCAGATCTCGCGCTTTCGTTTTTTTTTTCTTTTCTTTTTTTCGCTCGGTTCTCTGTACGTGGATTTTTAATGTTTATGTTCCACGCATAGAATATTTTCTTTCGCGTATAGATAGGTACTTTTATGTTGCATCTATATCGTGCGAGTACATACGAAAAGAGCTTGTAAATTAACGGTTGACCAACGAAATGGAAAATTGAATCGCATCGAACGAGTAATTTTTATCGAAGTTTATATTGCTGCATTCGTATAGATAGAATGTGTTCTAGGTTCTGGTTAGCTTCCATTCATACGTAGATATATTTTCAATCTCGTTTTTGTACAATCGTACATGTATATTCGAAGTAATTGCCACTTATATGGTAAGAATTTTATTGTCATCGATAAAATGAGTTACAGTGAAAATAAATCCATTTCCTTATTATCAATAAGTGGGTCTGAGAGTATACAGCTACTAGTTAGGTACGTAGCGTACGTATAGGTAGAGGTACATAATATGCAGTACGTACTTATTTAGAGTATTAGATTTTTCCCTACTGGGTTGATTTGATCATAATTAACGAGCTATCTATTGGCCGAGTGCACCCAACTAGTAACTACCTAGACCTACCCACCAGGCTAACGCTTTTGTTGATTGATTCATCTGCTGTAATCTGCTTATCGAGAATAACTGGTTTACGTTGCCGAATATCGGATTCCAATAAAAATGCTATCTGCGTATCTACGAGTATGTAAGTACGAGGTAGGCCTACTATTCGCAGCAAAGTCGACGGAAATAACTTCCGATCGAGAAACGACCAAGCGACCGCGCCGCCTCGTTTCAGACCGTGATATCGAATGCTAACTGCGATACACGGCCGTGGCATCTGTCGATGAAGCGAGTTTTTCACGGTGATTGGCACATGTTAGTACAGTAGAAGCCGCCATTTGAAATGCAAAACAACGCTTGTTAAGTTTTACTTCGGTTTTGTTGTGTTTGACGGTGTATAGGAATGCCTTTTTTTTTGTGTCTGTCTGGCTGGATGTGAAAAAAAAAAAAAAAAAAAAAAAAAAAAAAAAAAAAAAAAAAAAAAAAATGCAATGCTTTACAACCAACAATTAATTCTATTTATGTAAAAAA